>JAFIDM010044782.1:81218-96211 GCA_023159025.1 Thereuonema tuberculata
TTGAACAGATAGGTTTGGAGGTTTTTTTTTTTTTTTTTTTGGTTGTAGGGGGGGCGCGAGGAGAATTGTGATTGAAAATTAGGTCGCAAGTACTAAAAGGTTGAGAAACACTGGTATAATCACAATGAAGTTTATTTTTGTTTCTAAATCATATTTCTTAAATATTCTAATATAGACGTGAAGTTGGTGACTTTGATAAAACTGGTTACATTCAAACACATGATTTTTTATTACTTCTATTTTCATTAATTTCCTATTATATGTCATGATATTTTTAGTGGCTGTAATACTAGTGTAGTAAATAAAAGTATATTTCTGTAAGTTTCAAGGATTGTTTATATTTTGTTCTGAAATGGAAAATGATTTTTTGAAATTCATTGTTAAAGTTGTGTGCAACAGTGGTCTAACCCATTCTGTGATGTTTCAAGTACCAGAATTTAATTAATTTCAGCCTTTTCAATTCATCTTAAGACATTTTGTCTTATATGACTAAGATTAATAAGGTTCAGAGTAAGTACTGATACAAATAAAATGAATGTTACAGAAACACATGAAAAACAGGCTTATGTCAACTTTGCAATACAATATCTCAGTTCTTTAAAAAAGAGGGTTAGACCACTGTTGCGCTCAACCTTTCAATTGTTTTCTTTGCAATTGTAAATCCTGTTTGTAATGTCTCACTTAAGTATTTTATTCAATTTACCTCCAATGTCCTTAATATTTATTGTTACTAGTTCTTACTGAACTCGACAAAAATAAGCTAAACATAGGTAACTTTAATATACATATGTAATAATTATATACAGAGTTAAATCAGAAAATTATTTTAACTTTTAAATCATGTTACTGCCTAATTTAAAATTTTTGAAAATTATCAGCGGTCTACTTCTCAAAAATCACTTGTAAAAAACAATACTATGTAAGTCATTTGATATTTTTAACAATGTATTCAAAATTAATTAAACATTTGTAGTATACCTATATTCAGAACCTGTTGATAGGAATTTGTCATTCCTAACGGGACTATAACTTTTGTATTTAGAATCATAATTAAAAAAAAAAAATATTATTATTAATATAATTATAAATAGTGTGTTTAAAATGTATTATATGAATAACATTAAAGATGTTAATTTGTGTGCGTGTGCGTGTGTGTGTGTGTGTGTGTGTATGGTTTTGTATGTCATCATTAGGATTTTTTTTCTTTCTTTCCTTCCGTAAAATTTTATATGTACCAATAAAATAAATAAATAAATAAATAAATAAATAAATAAATAAATAATATTATATAACCCCAGAATCTGTTTGATATGAATCTCTTTTCCCTAACGGGACTGTACTGTGAATTTAAAGATAATAAATAATAATAATATTATTTATTTTATTCATCAGGTATCAAGTATCGGAACAAGAATTGCGGGAACTGAATATTTGTTATTAGTTTGGACAGACCCTGTGTTCGGTATATCAGTGATAACATCACAAAGGAAATAATCGTCGAATTAAATTTTGGCGAAAAACACAAAACATAAAGCCACCAATACTGTAGAGTACGAATGGATACTAATAGAGTGGTATACGTTGTATTTAGTAAGATCTTATTTGAATAAGAGAGTAGTATTTAGAAATTATTATTTTTTTTTTTTATTTAAATAATTAAGTACTTAAAAGTATAGTAGGAATTGAAACCATAGAATAAAATGATTCTTATATCGAAGAGGTCCAACAATTTCTCCTTCCATTAAAATAAAATTTATTGATCTCTAAACGAGTGACATGTCAGGATTCAAGTTAAATCAATACATGCTTAAATTCTTCTATCTTGTTCAAGTGGTACTTGGTCAGAGATTCAAGGTTTTATTCGTCTAAGAATTTACTTCTAAATTAATAATAGAAATTTACCTGTCGTATTTATGATTTTAAAGTTAAAATTAATAAAAACCATTAATAATTTTAACTTCCCCCCCCCAAAAAAAAAAAAACTGCAAAATGCCGATTTACTTTCAATTGACTTTCGCCCATCCAATTATAAGGATGGGCGAAATGTAAATAACTTCCGTTATTTAGGCATTTAATTTTTATGTTTTTATTCTTTTTAATTAAATTGTTTTTATTTCTGAGTTACTTTTGCTTTGTTTCATGTGAATTGTTTTTATTTTATTTATTTTCTCTAATTAGCTTTTATTTGGTTTTACAGCTGATTGTATAAATTTATTTAAGTTTTTTTTATTTGAGTTATCTTTACTATTTCATGTTTTGAAACTGATTTTAATTTTAATTCGTAATTAATCGTACTTAATTTTACGTTTTATTCATTTTCTGTCTAATTTCTTTCTTTTTTATGTTTGATTCTTTTTTTCGGACACTTTGATTTAATTTTGTTCTTATATTTCTTTTATATACTTTTTTTTTTTCAATTACTATCTGAATAACTCGTGCTGGATAACTTTCTGGGTAATTTATTTATCATTAAATTTGCTTTATGTATTTATTATTATTTTTTTGCATCATTTTTTTACGCTTGATTTTATTAATAATTTTTCTTAATTTTCAGTTAGTTTCAATTATTAATAATTTATTTCAAATGTAAAACTTAACTATTTCTATATTGTTGCCTTGCAGATAATTTTGATTTAGTCACAATTTGCGGAGTTCAATAATCTATGGGAATAATCTATGGGTGATATGGTAAGATGTATTAAACATAATAAAAAAAAAAATGAATTTAAGATTTGGATTATAAAAGAATTGTCTGATCTCTTAGTAACACACAGAAACTCAGCATTATCATGAGCTACAGCCTTGGCATTGTATTTTCTCATATGTTTTTCGTTATTTTGTCGTTAGGTTTTGACGAGATATATTCTAGTAAAAAGGAGCCTTGTCATTAGATAAGGCTTAAAAAAAAGGAAAGATGACTGATACTAACTTATCAGTTTACTTACAAAGCGAATATCCCTAAGAAAGCATCAGAAAGCTATTAAGAGTAACAGCCCCCCCCCCCCCCTTCAGAAAAAAAAAAGAAAAGAAAGTGTATATATGTTCAAGTGTGTGTATGTAAATAATGAAATTCAAAGAGTCTACTCTCGTCGCAGATTTTAGTATGAAGATCATTTTACTTTTAAAGCTTCAATTATAGAAAGCAAAGTCATTTATAAAAAAATTAGTGTAATGCATATAATAAAATCCTGGATACGTATCTGAGAGTTCAATTAGTGCTGCACAGAATTGGGAAATCAAGGAATCATAAAAAAAAACCACAAGAATCAAATTAAACAACTTCGTAACATCGTAGTTATTAATAAGCATTGAATAGGAATTTGGTGAAAAATATAATAAGAGGAAAAGACTAGAAAAAACTATCTAAGTTGAATTCTCGAAATAAAGAAGCTAAGACAACATTAGCTCATAAATGCTGAGAAGAAACCAAAGAATTTTTGTTACAACAAGACTTAAAAAAAAAGAACATTAAAAAAAAAAAAGGATTCTTCAGTAGATATATAAATGATTTAGAAATTAATGATTATTTATATGTTGTATTTTTTATAAGTATTGTATTTATATATATATATATAATGACTGAAAAATATCTCATCTGTTACATATAAAAATACTTACAAACAAGGATTTTATTTGAATTACATGTTTCGTGAAATAAATACTTCTTCTACGCCTCTTAGTAAATTAAAACATATTTTTAATCCGAATTTTCGGAAGATCGTTTTCTTTCTTCCTTTTTCAAGTTTGTTGGTTATAATAATACATTTCCAGGTGATATCATTCACATACATCTTAAGACATAGTTATTAACAAACATTTTTCTCAACATTTATTATTTCAATTAATTTGAATCACAATTGTTTGAGCTCTTCAATTAAATGCAACAAACAACCGGTCAGAAAGTATAATTTAAATAACACACTTAATTTTGGTTTTCTATAATAGTTTTACTCTTCGATTTATACTTCATTATCGAATCAGTAGGAGTGGATTCAAGCGTCTCAAAATCCGAAAATGAAACTGAAAGTGAAACTGGATTGGAATTGTACATTACGACGTCACAGCAGATGGACGAATAACAGATGTTAACATGAATTTAACCTATTCTTTTGTGAAGGGTTAATATTTTATTCTTAGTAAAGAGCCATAATGATCCATCTCAGATTCCTTTGACCATTGTTAGAGGGAATATAGGTGATATTCAAGTACATTTGGGCTGTCTCAGTGAATTGTGATCCAATGGAAACTAATGGCGATATCTGTATTAGATGACTAATAATGAATTACGATTTCTATTAGAACATCTTAACAATTAAAAATTATTAAAGTTCAATGTTATAGAAAGGAAACGTCATTGAACTCAAGAAATATGAAACAAACAACAGGTAGTAAGACGACGAGACCTATATATATGTATATATATATATATATCGTCGTCTTACTACCTGTCTACTATATATATATATATTAACAGTCGGACCTCTATTTTGCGAACTTTTCTTTGGAACCAAGAACATTTTGCTAATTTCTTCATAAAATAACCTCCAAATAGCGAAGTGCATTTTCTATTTAACGAACTTTTTCGTGGTATCTATATTTTTTTCCTCCTTCAAAAGGCGCCAATCGCTGTCATTCTTTGCATTTCAATCAGAAACTGCAATCCCCAGAACACCCCATATCCCCCTTTCATCTTCAATGATCATGGAAATGATCATGATGCAGAAATCAAAAAACCTTCGTATGATGAAATGCTAAAATCATACGAAACAATCCGACACGGATTACAATTTGAAGAAAATACGCCTGAAGAGTTTTCGGTGCATGGCAAAGATGCGACACTTTACTATGAGCGAAAACACTTTTTCAAAAAAAAAAAAAGACAAAATTAACAGATTTTATTAGTAAATTTAAGTATGCATGTGATAATGTATGCTTTATGTCATTAAAATTATTACTTTTTTTAATAATATTTATTGTTTATGTATTTTAAATTTGTTTTTTTAAAGTAATTTTAAAAGGTGAATCTCTATTTAACGAATTTCCCATATAACGAACTTATTTTCGGGATTTAGCGACTTCGTTAAATAGAGATCCGACTGTATATATATATATATAGTAATCTAAAAGGAAATTCTTATTTTATTTATTTTTAGTGAATATGCGTAATTATCGGTGATTGAAGGTAGAACTACAGGAGATCTTTTTTTTTTTTTTAACAATGAACAAAGATGATATTTAACTATTCCATTGTCTCTTTCTTGTCCTTATTAAGATTCGAAAAAAAAAGTATACCAAAACATTCAAAACAATTAATAAAGACGAAGAAGTAGTAAATTAAAACAAAAAATAAACAAATTCTAATCAAAACCTTCCTTATTTCATCTGTAGCCTAATTAATAGCTGTTGCTAATAGTAATCGAAGTAGTATTCTTTTGAACAGCATGACTGAGTTTTATAATCGTTGTCAAAACTAAAGAGCAATGGGATGACCATCAGTAACGCAGAATAAGAAGGACTCAGTAATTATTGACTTTATGTACTTTGTAGACCTAGATTGTAGATTCTTTAGACACATCATAGAATATAATCTATCTATATTGTTGTAGATTGAAGTGAACTCCAATTGTAACACATTTGAGCCGACCACTTTTCCCGAAAATCCTTTTTCTTTTCCCTGTTGAATCACTCACCCCCGTCGAGATCCACCCTTTTCTTGTATATATTGTGCGATAATGCTCAAAGGCACCCAAATTGCCAAACACCGCTTGGGAAGCCATGAAAATTATCATTATAAAAATAAAAAAAAAAAATCAATCATAAAAAAAACCTTTACAGTATTTAAAAATTTTTTAATATTTTCCAGAATGTGATAATAAAAATAGAATTGTGATTATGTCATTGTGAATGTGATAATAAAAATATAACTAATAATTACAGAAATATTTTTTTTATTCTTCAGTGGCAACAATTGTTTAATTAAAGCAAGATTATAATATTATTTAGAAATTTAATACTGATGTGATAAATTGCGAAACAGGAATTTTAAATTGAGATAAATATCGTATTTTCTTTTTCCTTATAAAAACATTTGGATAAGTAACTTACTTACAGATATCAATGGCTAATACATTTAAGATCTAACCGACTCAATAAGATTCTCTCTTTCATTTAAAGTTTGATTAAGATATTTATACTATTTCTGCTGATACTATCTTAAACATGTGACAGAACTTTTAGATACATGGTTAATTTTTAGCCAGTACAGGACTCAAATCCCATCTTTTAAATGAAGAACTCGAATATTAAGCAATGACTGTTCACTAGAACTGTCTTTCATTTTATTACGGAAGTGTGATTTTTCCTTTTGTTCCGATTCCATATTGTCTCTCAAGGGAGAACAAACTGAGGGGAGGCAAATACCATAATGATAATACGCGACTCTCACTTGAGAGACAATTCGGCAGCAGCGCACCAAGCGGCTTGGCCTTCTGAAATCAAATTTCAATGCTGCTAAATAGTACATAAAGAAGTTTCATATTTATAAATATTGACCTAGACAGAACAAGAAGAATAGGAATTTAATAAATGAATAAAAATACCAGACATAAATATAATATTTCGTCGTATAATATAAATATTTTAGAAAAATAAAAAAAAATAAAAAAAATTATCTACACTATCTTGTGTAAGCAGTCTCGTTAAAAGATAATTAAATCAAAAATTACTTTTAATATCGGTCCATAATAAGGATAAGGCGCAAATATACATTTTTTTTTTCATTATTTTTTAAAATGTTAACCAGTCCTATTAGGTGTAATTTTAAAATTACTCTTGTATTATAGGTGCTGGAAATTTAATATGTCCATGAAGATTAATTTACTTAATTTAGATGAAATTAGAAATTTCTTATGTTATTGTGTATAATATCAGAAATTAATTGATTTTATATTACTTTATTACTATTGCTATCATAGTTTTCCCAGTTCAAATTGACGAAAAAGTTTTGTTCTTAAGCCAAAATTATTTTTAATTATTGAAAAATCAAATGCTTGTCACCAACCAATGCTTGTTAAACTATTGGAATTATAAAAAAAATTAAAGAAAATTATATTTATAGAAATTGCTCAAAGGAGTCTTTTAGGTAAACTTTTCTTCAATATTTAAAATTTTATATTTAATTCTTATTTTTAATTTATTTTCTATAGTTTGATGTTTATAATTAATATAAATATTATCAAAACTTTTATACATTAACTTATTTATATTATATAATTGTTGTTTTGTGAAAAAACGCCAACATTGTAATCCATAATTTAAAACAGAATCTATCAGAGATCTGAGTGTAGTAAGTTTTAGTTTAAAGTGATACATATTTCTTACTTTTGCATATATGTTTTATTATTTATGATATTACAAAAACATTACATAATAATTATCATCAACGTAAATACCTAGATATTTATAATTATTTACAAAGTCCATGGATGTACAATCACAATATATCACAAATGAATAAAAATAAGACATAATTTAAACAAGAATTTGTCTGTCTAATGATGTAAAATCAAACCTTACAAATGCATAATTTTTTTTGCTTTGGTATTCTTGCTCACACATCTCTATCTTCTTTTCATTTTCTTCACGCAGAAAACATTGTATTAATACATTTTCCAATAAAAACACTATTACAGTCATTACACATGAAGGATATTGTATCTATATTTATATTTTGCTTTAATTTAATTTTAACCATATACCATACTGACTTGTGAGATAAGCAGTTCGTGAACGCCGCGCCGCTAGGAGCGCTGTAGGTTTTTGTCCTGCTGTTAATCCCGTCGCGTGGGGAGGCCCGCATCAGGTATACAAAAACCCCCAATTTCAGAATTCCACGTTATGCTTCTTCACTTCACAACGCTGAACATGACGTCCTACTTCAATGAATTGCTTATTGGAGAGATAGAAAAAAGAGCCACTAGGAAATCTCTATCAAAAAACAATGGCAGAGTTCAGCAATAAAAACATAAAAGACCGACTCTGGAATGAAGTGGCGGAATGTGTAATTCCCGATTGGAAATTTCATCTGAGGAGCGTGTTGAAAAGAGTATGTTTAATTTCTTGACTATAATATAATTTCATTTAAATTGGTTAATAAGTAATTGAATCCTTATTCTTTTTAATGTCTCAAAAATAATCAATTTATTAATAAACACGATTCAAAATTTGGTTTTTTTGGAGGGGAAGAAAAGGACAATAAGAAACAAAATAAAAAAAAAAAAAAAATCTTATTCAGTTATGATATAAAAATAAGTGACAACACAAAGAAATACACCCGGAATGAGAATAGCTCCCCAAAAAAATACCCTACTTAAAATATTCCTCTTCAGAAACAGAAATGAAACATTGAAATGTGGAATTAAAATTGAGTGCAGATTTAAGTAATATGCGAATCATCATTTAATTTATTTATAACTCAAAACAATGAAATAAAGAACATAGATAAATAGTTAAACAGTAAATAGATTAAAGCGTTATAATAAATAACAGAAAATGAAATAAAAAATTATTACTATTTTTTAGGAGGAGCACATTTTACAACTTGTTATACTGCCAGGGAACTGAGCCGTGGGGTGAGGTAAAATAGTTGGCATAATAATCTCTCACCTTCATGCCTTTATTATTTCCTCGAGTTCCTAGTGGCTCAATGTTTTGTAAGGGATATTCATTTTGATTGTCTTCAAATTGAATGCCGTCTTTTTTCCGTACATAATTGTGTGGGATAAAGGCAGCTTTGATGAAGCTGTCACACAATTCAGGCTTGGCATTAATTGACATTTATTTATTTCTAGCCATTTATTGGCTAGAATGCCAAAACTGCATTCCATCATTCTTCGAGCCCTTCATAATCTGTAATTAAAAATTCTCTTCAATGGTGGTAGATGTCTGTTTGGGTATGGTCTTAATATGTTTTCAGATAAAGCGAAGGCTTCGTCGCCTCAAGTACAAACAGTATGCTTTCTCCTTCGTCGTCATTTGGTAGACGTGAAGGCCCAGGTATATTTAATTTTTTCTCCTGTAACATCTTCCCAAACTTTGAATTTTTAAATACATTTGAATCACTTGCTGATCCAAATTACTCCACTTCAACTGAAATGAAGCAGTAGTCGGCATCTGTCACAGCCATTAGTACAGTCGAAAAGTAACCTTTATAATTAAAAATTGAATTTTTAAATATATTTGAATCACTTCCTGATCCAAATGAGCAGTAGTAGACTACTGAGGCAGTAGTCGGCATTTGTCACAGCCATTAGTACAGTCGAAAAGTAGTTTTTATAATTAAAAAATTGTGAGCCACTTCTGTTTGGCTTAACTACCCTAACATGCTTCCAGTCAACAGCTCCGATGTAGTTTGGGAAATTAGTTCTCTCAAAAAATTCTTTGGGAATTTGAATCCAGTCGTCCTTCTCTTTCCGTGGCATACTCTGCTTTAAACCTTCCCATAGTGCGTCACACGTATCTTTGACAATTTCACGGATGGTACTGGCCCCAAGACGATATTCATAGTGCAGGGAAATGAAACTATTGCCCGTCGCTAGATATCTGTAAAAAAAAAAAAATAATACTTGCAATTACTTACAGAAACTATTTTAGAAAAAAAAAAATATATCGACAAGAAGAACAATATATTATCATTCGGTTTTAATCTTGGATGAAATTCCACAAAAGAAAACACAATCCTTCTTATTTCATTATCTATTAGTTTATCGGTAATTTTTGCTTTTCTCTCTCACCCCTTTCTATTTTAATAGTTATATTTCACAGACAATAACCTTAGCCATCCTAGTAAGAGTATGTCTTATCGATTCAGTTACATTTTATTTCTAATTTTCTTGGGGGGGAATACTAGTCCTTTTTTTTTAAATTGCTTCTTTAGCTTCAAATGAAATTCTCTTAAAAAGAAGATTATTTGAAATTTTAAAAATTTTTATTATTCCGTTTTTGGCCTCTTTATTAGTAAAAATTTATTTTGCTATTCTATCGTTCCCCAAAATATTGATATTAATCTCATTCTCAATAAATTTTATATCCAAAACTACATCCTAATACTTTTTTTAATTTTATATTTTCTTATTGTTTTATTTGCTATAGTTAAGATTACTAAATTCAATAAGGGCCCTCTTCGTTCTATAAAATAATGAATTTGCGTAAGGAAAGCAGATACTTGAAAGTATCTTATAAAAGTTCAATTCTTTTAATAATTACAGGATACATCAATAATAATTTTTAATCATAAAAATATAAGAAAAAAATTTAATGACACAGGAAGAAGCTTTTTTTCAAGCTAAATTTATTAGTTTATCGTAATGTATACGTGGAAGTATTCCCGAACTCAAATAAAAACAAAAGGGAAAAAACATACAATTATCATAAATGTAATAATCTCATAGTTATCCCCCCCAAAAAATAATACTGCTATTATTATTCTTATCAATAAAATATTACCATACTCAGCTATAAAAAATTAAAGCAAAACCTCCACTTCTATATTCAATATTAAACCCCGAAACCAACAATATATCCTAGTATATTGTAACTTCTTGATGTGTTTTGTTTAAACACGGGAAGCCTTAGATAAATAATTTTGTAATAAATAAGGGGACATGGATAATAAAAAAACAGTTTAGGAAATAAATGAAACAACTATAATAAAGATTAATATTAAGAGAAACTTTAATTAAAAATCAGTTACTATCTATTTACAAATAAATTACAAAAAAAACCTACTTCCTTTGTCCAGTTCCTTTTTTTTTCTTAGTTTATAGAATCATGTATTTGCTCCCATGGCATCGCGTCTCCTTGCACTTAAAACTGTTTCCTTCCAGCGTGATCGAGAAATATGTTACAGCGTCGAGAAATTCTAGATGTGTTCCTCTAGCATTCGACGGAATCATATCACCTGCAGTATAACAGCTAAGTCCGGGACCGTTGCGAGCCGTGTCAACGCCGTGTCGAGTCTTTCCTTCCCATTCGTTGATCAAGAGAGCGTTTTTCTCCAAAAACCCCTCTATTTATACCTTTCTAAACAGGTATGGGTTAATCCCCTCGATTCTGGGAAATTCCAAAAAGTTCTATTTTTGGGGTAATTATAAGATTATTCAGCCATCTGCTGACCACTAAATCCGTATGCGTTTCCGGCTTACAGAATTCCACAACACGAAATTTAAAGGCAACTGGATAAAGTTAAAATAATGAAACATTAAATAAAATAAAAACTATACAGTACTACAAGTTTATTAAAAAGTAACCTCAGAGCCCAACAGGAAAATTTCATTTTTAATATTTTTCTTAAAAGTTTGAGTCTGAAGGTTACAATATCAAAATTTAATTAGAATACGTCAGAAACGTAATCTAAATGATTTAAATATCTAAGGCATTTAATCTTTTTAATCAATAGAAAAAGACCTTCAGTCAAAATGGAAAAATATAAAGACATCTTTCCGTCGGGAGCTAAATCTCCAGAAAAATTCCGCAGCTGAAATGGCGGCGAGGAAAAGGCGGAAATATGTATATTTCGACTCCCTCCTGTTTCTACTTCCAGCAATGGAAAGTAGGGACACTGAGAGTAACATTCAATCACCATCCGATGAAGAGTCCTATCTGCGACAAAAGGTTTCTTTTAAACCGTAATTTAATGATAGTCTGGAAACCTACTTGTAAGAAATCGATTATTGTCATGAGCACTCTCTATTTACCGGACTGATGCTGCCATCTATTGAGAGATACCGAAAATAAAGGTCACTAAGCAACTAAGGTTTCAGTTTCATATTTTAAAGGAGTGATTTTTGGTCCTTATTTGGGAAAGACCCGATATACTTTCCTATAAATATTATTACAAATCAAGAGAACAGATTAACAAAATCCTGAGAACTGATAAGTTAGCCATATTTTCAGTTAAAAAAAAATTACATACAATAAAACTACACATTAAAATACTTAATATACAATATATTCATACATTTAAACATTTAAAATTAATATTTATCACACAAATATTCATTAAAAGTTGTAATGAAAGTCCTGCACTTAGAAACCTACGATTAATGTTAATAGTTAATGTTATTAATGTTACGTGATGCAATAAAATGGTAGCAAAGATATTTTTGTCCAATAACTAAAGCAAATGCCGATAGTTTAGTTATTGGGATCGTAAAAAGGTCCTTTGGTTTCAGAAAATATAAACTTAGGATTTATATCTGAATGCTATGAAATAATCACACAGTCACAGAGGATATGTTTTTTTCCCCAGAAGGACAACTTCTACAAATGGGGAATTCTTTAAGATTCATTAATCACAGTTGCTTGTTTAGTCGACAATGTCCACTAAGTACACTAACAACTCAACCCAGTTCTTTCTTTCGAAGCTAAGGGGAGGGTAAAGACTCCCAAGGCTTTTTTTTCGTTATCCGAGTCCTCAATAACTTACTATTATCTCAAGCACTATAGCAGATAAAAATCTGAAATTTTGTAAAACATAAGTGAAGGCTTTGTAGTTTTATTTTTTTCAAAGCATTTTAATTTTAATATATTAGTTTTAATAATAATAACGTCCAAACTTACCGTAAAAAAAAAAAAAGTTCTTTAGATTTGTAAGATCACCAATGGATTTTTTTTTGTATTGAAAGTTAAAATAAAATATAGTAACTAATTACAATTCCAATGTTTGGTATAATTTTCTTATTTTGTTTATATTTTTTTTTATAAAAAAAAGAAAACTGAATATGTAGTTTTCATTTTCATCTTTTCGATTTTTTTTTTTATATTTTTCTCTTAAATTCGATTGAAATTTTCACAGCCAAAATGAAATAAGACTTTCAAGACTCATATAATAATTTTTAATTGTCGAAATATTGCATATTTTTAATTAAAAAATCCCAATTAAAATTCGTCCATAATTTGCCATAAGAAATTAGTTTCAAATCTGAACACCAGATGGTGTCAGAGTAGAAAAAGGAATGTCACAGTTTACTGGAAGGCATAATTAACAGATTTTCATTCTAATCCTCAGAGCTAATCTTTCACCCCAAATTTTGCAATGATTCCACTTCTTTCCTGCTTTGAGCCCTGATGGCTGAAAGATATATCTCGCGAAAAACCGGCTGTCGCTACCCTTCTCAAGTGAGAAAGAAAAAAAAATAATAACAGAGGAGCCAACTTGAATAAGAAAAAAATCCAGGAAACGTAAGTAAAGAAATTATTAATTTTCCATCACAATTTGTAAATGAAAATTACCTAAAAAACAAACAAACACAAGATTGATTTTCTATTTTTACATAATTTAGCAAAGTTCCTGAACTTCAAAGCGAAAGCGATTTGGATTTCCTTCCAGAACTTTTCGTTGAAACAGAAAAAAAGGACAAGAAACTCAGAGTTAAAAACAAGAAGAATAGTTGATTTTGGGGATTTTATAATCAGCATTCAAGACTTGAAAGACACTGGTAAGATAACTACTACAACTTTTTTAAATGACATATATGTTAAAATAACCATATGTAATTTCTTCTTAATTTTTTTAAATCATATAAAACCCTCATTTCAAGAAAAAATCTAACATGATTGCAAATTTAATTACTCGATTAAATAGTCGTGATTCAATGGATTTTCATTTACTTTGTTAACGTGTTTCTATAAACTTTCCCGCGTAAATATTTTCAATCACTTTTGATTATCGGTCATAATATTCCAAAAAACGTGTATTTGATTTAGTCAGTAACAAGAATTTACAATAATCTCTTGTAATCATTTAATTCTATTTTAAATTCTTTTTGCGTTTATAATATTCTAAAATTCCTTTATCACCTTCGCGAATTACGATCTTAAGAGCCAGAAAAACAAGCTTTCATAAACTAAGAGTATGTATATATATCATAATAAATAATACATTAAAATTAATTTGAGTCTTTTAGTTTTCCTGAGATAGGCTTACAAAGTAGACATTTTGTAATGTTATCGAAAACAAAAGTGAATTTTTAATCCTTCATAGATTTTGAGAATAAAGCTTGGATATGTATGAAATTTTAAACAAACTCTATAGGTACTTTCTGATACATAAAATAAATATTAAGCAATTCCGTTAGTTATTTAAAAAAATACGAGGTTCTGAAATTGGCAGTAAAGTGAAAAGTAGCAAATTTGGCTTATTTTCACTCGACTATTTAGTAACGTAAACAATTGAATTTAAAGTTAAAATTTTGTCCAGAGTTTCATATTCATACAATGAAAATATGGTATAAAATTCAAAACCCTATCAAAATCCTTTCCCTGTCAAACTTAAAAGAAATGGAGTTCGCTTTTGGACAAAAAACAAAAACAAGTTGAAACGGTATTAAGAAGCAGTCCGCGCGTCGTGCCCCTCTGGTTTACATAAATTTACATCTTAATTCTAATTAAGTGAATATAAGTAAATTTTAATAAATGGAAACCAACGACTGCACATAAATAAACAAAAACACACCTTTGAGTTATCAACAGAAGGAATGGCATGTAGGGCATATAATTCAACAGTCAGATGAAAATAACGACGTTGAAATTAACTGTATGTCACTTGCAGAGTCCCATTTACTTTCCTGACCCTGTACACAAGACAAAATTTGGATTCCATATACAAATATCATCTGCATAGCGAAAGCTCCCAAAGTCACAGTGGACAGATGTTTGAATTGGATCAGAGAACTGTCACAAAAAATTTTAACGCTGCTATCAAAATGAAAATTCATAAATATTATATTTAATATTGTATTAAAATAGATTTTCCCTACAGAGATGATATAAAGTTGACTTCATAAATAAATTAGATTGTTGATTCTTAAAACCATTTCAACTTGTCTTTCTTTTTTTGCCCAAAAGCGTAACTCCATTTCTTTTAAGTTTGAAAGGGAAAGGATTTCAATAGAGTTTTGAATTTTATACCATATTTTCATTGTAGAATATGAAAC
>JAFIDM010044783.1:0-23301 GCA_023159025.1 Thereuonema tuberculata
TTTTTTTTTTTTTTTTTTTTTTTTTTTATGGAATCATTATAATCTGTCATTACTTCTCTGCCATTCCTTCAAAAATTTTCACGTCAAAAATTTTCTAAAATTTAATTTGAAAATCTGTCTGACGTAAAATTTACCTTAGATTGTCAGGTTTTGCCCTTGGAAAAATTCAAATACAAAATTTAGAGTTAATTCTTTATCCAATTTTTTAATTAAAGTAAGATATTACCAATATAAGCTAATAGTATATTGATATTTTTAAAAATTGTACTTCAAATACATTCATAACATCAATTATACTTTATCAGCTTTAAAATGTGTTTGCTTGAATTAGTTCTTGTTTTCAGTAAATTTCGATTTTGATTTCTGCTTTGAACTAATAAGCCTCGTTTTCACTTTATTAGTTTCGAATAAATAAATGATCATGAAATTACTAATATTAAACCAAAAAGATGATATTGGTTCACAGTTGTAAAAACAATAAATATTTCATTATATTGTGAATGTTTTTTTGAAAACCTATTTTGGAAATTTGTTAATTTGAATTTAATGTGATGGCTTCAATAATTGAAAGGTCAGTTTATGGTTGGAATAAAACCATCAATACTCTGAACACATGTTGTAGGGATAGCGAAACATCTGAAATGTCGCATGAACAATTTTTTAATGAGTTTCGATTTCTGAAGGGGAAAAAAACTGTTCTAAAGATTTTAATAGAATTTATTAAGTGTTTATAGAAGGTTTTTGAGAAGATATTTTTCTAGGGAGAGGGGGTCCAAACCCGATATTTTCTATTTGAGCATGACGGCACACAGATTGCAACTTGGAAATTCTCTTCTATTCAATTAAAGTATAGTGCTTCATTTCAAAATAAAAAAACAAAACAAAGAAAAGTGTTTTCAAAACTACCGAAATAATATTGTGATATTACATTTATAAGAGGTCTAAAACACTAAATAAATCAACAAATAAATCGAAAAAGAGAACTTTTCAAAGATAATACTGAGATAGAAATTATAAATTTCACTCTATTTGTCATCATATAGTGGAATGATAAAATGAACTAACATTTCATTCAATTTGAGTACCCTTGATTCAATGGTAACATTGAGAAACTTGGATCTATCTTAATAGCTTAATTATACCGACTTACAGACAGACGAACTTAGCCAATTATATAAGTTGATGATTATATTTGATTTGATTGATGATTTGATTTGAAATAAATATCAAACGTATCTAAAGTTTGTCCTTGTAAATAAATTTTACTAAAAGTAAGAATGGAATAATTATTATTTTTGACTCATAACGCCGAAAGGCATTTAAAACTCACCTTTGTAATCTTAATGCTGCGCTAACTTGTGATCGAAGCTCCTACGGTAAAAATGGTTTTGAGTTTCAAAATCAGCGTACTAAACTGAGTAAGTATGCCAAATTTCATTAAACTGGGTGCTGTGATAACAAAATTATTTGGTTTTGAACGTATGTTTTGTTAGAATTTCAGTTGTCTAGGTCAGTTCGCAAGGATAAAATTTCATGAAAACAACATGGAATGACAAAATGAACTAATATTTCATCCAATTTAAGTACCCTTGATTCAATGGCACCATTGAGAACTTTGGATCTATCTTAATAGCTTAATTATACCGAGTTACAGACAGATAAACAGACCAACTGAGGATCTTAGCCAATTATGTAAGTTGATGATGTTAAAAATTTAAAATCTTTAAATCTAAAAATATTTCATCTTCAGATATATAATAATAATAAGTCAGATATAAAGTCTTAAATCATTATAAAATTTTAAAAGAAAACTGCTACTGTATTAAATTATTATAATTTAATTAGTTATTAGTTTAAGTAATTTTAAAAGCATTTAATATGCTTGAAAGAATTTTTTTTTTCTCTTCGCTAAAGTGGAAGTGATTCACATGGATAATTTAAATATTTAAATTTGGATTCGTCACGTAACGTGAAGTGATGTCATATAAGCTCAAGGGTCAGTGAATTGAACTGTCAGTGAATGGAACAGTCAGTGATTGGACAGTAAGATGATTGGAAAGGCCGCGCGGTTGGCGTTGTTGCTAAGACATCGGCCTCTCACCTCTGAGTCCCGAGTTCGGTTCTCATGTGGGTTTCGTGATGGTGGACGATCCGCGCTGGGCAGGTTTTCTCGGGGTTCTCCCGTTTCCCCTGCACTTCTCCCACCATACTTTCTCAGTCTTTCTCTCCATCTGTCCATATTTCTGTGGGATAGTACAATAGACCTCTGGTCGCAGTGCTTGGCTTCTGCCGCCCACCTTCATTACATACATACATACAAGATGATTGGAAGTCAAAGTGAGGTAACGGAATGTCATGCCTCGGACCCCCGGACTGGGAAAGTGTGGTCATGGTGAGAGACACGCACGAATGGAGTGTTTAGGAAAACAACGATTTAAAAGTCCAATCAAGTGGGAAACCAGATAGGTTCCATAAGCGGAGATAATTAAGATACAATTATTTCTGAAATCTTCAATGGCGAATAAAGTAAATAGAAGTATTCGAAGAGAATAGCTACGAAAGAAGACGCCGAAATTGAAGCAAGTTTTTGTGAGTGAAAATTATTTTTCGTCCCGATACAATTAGAAGTCGGCGTTGAAGGTCGAAGTCAAACCTGAACCCAGATGTTGTCGGAGAACCAAATGGACTCTACCGGAATACATGAAATTCATTTATCGAAGACGAGTAATTCCAGTGAAGGCGAATACTAAAAAGAAAACCCGTGATACGGAAGGCCAAGAATACGAAATTGCAGTCAGCGAAGTATATTGTTTCCTGATTAAAGAGCAGACGAAAAAGAACTAAGGCAAAGTCTGAAATTTGGTAATAATTACCTAAAAATAATTTTGCGGAAAATAACTTTCCATCTAGTAAATAGAACTCAAATTATTATTATTATTATTTTTGAACTATCGAATAGCCTACGATTAGTTCATCTGATATTTATTCGTTATTAGTGAAAAGCTCAGCAAAAGAAGTCTCGTTAAGTGAACGAACTTTGATGAATAATTCAAAAGTGTTTATGCTTCAGTTATTAAAGAAGAGAAAGGATACTTCTGAAATTCAAGCGCCGTCAGTTTGTAAGAGCAGACGATCTTACTTCCCTAAGGATTCTGGGAACTACGAGTCATATGGCAAGGAGCAGCCGCGCCATGTTTAAGTGTATGTGCCTTGGATTAAGTGCAACGAAAATCAGCAACGAGATTCAACGAAGTCAAGAGGTTGAACTACTCGATAGAAATCATCGCAGTTAACTCCAAGAAGGTGAAGACTACTAGATAGCTTCGAAATGTAAGTAGATGATTTTGTTTTTGCATTTTGGATTGGCGAATCGAGACTCAACTAATTATTGAGATACTTCCAGTGCCGTGATTTGAAAGGGAACTTGAAATTACTTCGTGAAGTAATGAAGATTAAATTTAAATTTTCACATAAGGTGATTAATAATTAGCCATATCGTAATATTCACACAGGTGAATTTTAAAGTCATTATTATTGTGTTCACTAAGAAAGTGAAAGGAAAGATAAATGCATACAGGTGTAGAAACCATTATTTAATTTCACATAAGGTGAATGTTAATATTTGAGTTAATTTGTGAAGTGTCATTAACGTGAATTATAAGATGAAGTGCGATATGCATTGTTAAGAGTAAATGACACATGAGAAAAGAAAGAATAATAATTAACAGTAAGCCAGATTTAATAAATAAATCAAGTAATGTGCTACATGTTAATATAGTGTTGGTCAATTAGTGCGACGATAAAAGATATTAGTGATAAGTGATTATCAAGTGTATACCAGTGCAGCTCAAGTGTTGGAACTGTCAGTAACTATTCAGAACATATTTGTGATAAGTAATATCACTATTGTATATAGTTTTTTTTTCTGAAAAATTTTAAAACAGCACTAAATAAATTTATACATAAAATTTATCTGGTTCTTGCTAATTTCATTACACACCGCTCTGCTAATTACTAGGGTTCTGCTAATATCCCCAGCAAAAACAAATCTAACTTCCGTGATTTCAATGTTGTTTCTCCCTGGCTTTCTTCAATCCTTCTACGATTATTTCTTTTTCTCATTGAACTATTTTTTTATAGAGCCTCTATGTTAATGAATATACTTGATATTTGAAATGCTGATTTTTTTAAGATAAAAGAATCTTCTTTTATTTAAAAGCATTCTCAGTCAGATTTGCCACTCACAACAAATACAATTTCAGACAAATAGATATTTTTGTATTGATTTTACGTTTTTAAAATATTGAAATAAATTAAAAAAATAATTAAATACACTTTATCGTTTATATAATAGTAAAAAAGAAACCCCAAAGTAAAACAAGTTATAGTTTTCGTTCCAAATTTTGAATACATCTAAAATAAGATCATAAATAGTTACAGGAACTGTAGTTTTAAATTGTAAATATTTTTAAAAGTTTTCTTTGTTTAATTACAGTGATAATGGTTAATTTATAGTGATATCTGAGAAGACAAGAACATGATATTTTGAAGTATTTGATTACCTTGTAGAATAATAAACAAACCGTTAAATGTCGACGGATAGATATTATTATTTTGTTTTATATTTGAAGTTATAATATGAATTAAAATATTTGAAATTGAAATAATATTTCTTAAATATTTTTTTTTCAAATAGCTTCAAATGAAAATTTGTAATTAGATTTAAAGTAAAAAATGAATATTTATGACGTCACTCAAAAATAAGATAAAAACTTGAGACAGCCTCGATTCCGTAGTTCAGTGCAAATGTGATCTCTAGAATGCAAATTGTCGTTGATCAAGATCAGCGTAAGAGATGATGTCAACAAACCGTGCCGAGTGTCGAGGTAGACACACCTATTGACCTAATAAAGAACCAATGATATCCCGGAACGACATCTGCATTGCGGAGTCCGAAGTCACTTGTGTAAATATGTTAAGCGTTGAGTTGAAAGGACCAAGAGGAGAGTGTTCGATTACTTCAAATTGCTGAAGAGAACAATTGAAAGACAGTCGCTGAGTGAATCAATCATATGAATTATGAATACTGAAAGTTATTTACTATTAGTTTTATTCGCTGACGGAAAGAGCTTCAAATAGTGAAGAAACGAAGTAAATAATATTTCAAGCAACTGAAATATAAACCCATTAGTTAAATGAATAAAGAAGTTAAATTAAAGTACAGAAATTCATCGTTTTTCAAGTGCTCCTTATATCTATTAAGCGATACCAAATAAAATAAGTTATTCGAAACAAGTTTAATTCTTAATTATGCCTTATATTTAACTACTGCTGGCAGTGATTTACAGTGCAAGTGTATTTCCTGTATAAGGTGCGCCGTTATCAAGTGAGAGCTCCACGAACAGTGTTGTGCAAAATTATTTAAAGCTTTAGTGAAATTATTGTGTATTACAACTTCTGCAGTGTTGCGAACTGTAATAATGTCACTCCGTAATTAAGTCGATTATTGTGGATACGTTCGAACACACTCAACTTTCCTGCTATTAGTCCCAAAGAACAACACGTCGATTGGAAATGGACTCATAAAGAATTATGGACCTTTTAATTAGATTAAAGTATATTTGTAAAGTTCTATCATTGAATGTACATTATTAAAAAAAAAAAAAACAAAAAAAAAAACACTATCACTTCAATATCACTTCTAATATCTACCTATATAAAAAGAAAAGTCCTGACTCACTTCCTGACTGACATCAACGCCCAACACAAACCCTCAGACATAGAAAAGTGAAATGTTACACAAAGGTTCACTTTATGTTGTAAAAAAAGGAATAAGGCCTGATTTTTCGAAATTCCCTCGGGATAGGGAATAAAGAGGATTGATATTTTCGCATTAAAGTTGCCTTATTGATGTGTAAGTGTGTGGCGCCAAACCGCAAAACATCTGAGTAATCCGGAGAAGGCCACAACGAGCTGGGACCTCGTACATTTTCCTATCTTGATATTAATTTGCTGAACAAATAAAGTTGCTTTTATTTTACGATAAGTATGCAATGGTTCCGAGCGAAGCGACGGTACTCGGCTAGTTTTTGTATACATATACATCTGAGTCGTCAGTGTAAGAACGTCGCAAGTCCAAGTAACTTTATTTTGAGATAAATAAGGAAAACTGTCTGGATTCCTTACTTGGGATTTTATTGCTCTCACCGTTGCGTAATGCCAGCCTCAGCAAGGCAATTCCAATGGACTTGAAACTTTGTTGGTCCGCATACGGGAGCACTTACGCTTCAAGACATCTACAATGCTTTGACCTGGAATTTTCATATTTTTCGACTAGGGACGTTCTTGTACTGACCCACTCAATTTCTTCCTCTACAATCGCATTTAGTGAAGTTATACTAATTATAAAAATATATCCTTTGTTCATGAGCTACCACGGGAGAATCGAGATAAGATCCTCATGAGAACGAAAAATATTTAGTCTAAACTTTTCCGCTGCATTTTCAGTCACTTATTTTTGATACAACTGTTTTTCTTTCAGTTTTTTAGGCCAGCGAACTAAATCCTCTTTTCCTAATATTTTTGTTTCGAAAAGTATGTTAAGTATTTTCTTAAACATTTTTTATCTTTTTTGATACGAATGCTCTTGTAGAATATTTGCAAGAGTGAAACTTAAAGAAACTGATTTTAAAAACTGAGATATTGGAAAGAATAATCTAGAAACATAATAACAAGCACATGAAATAAAATGAATCAAGATATTTTTTAATTAAAGATTAATGACAGATAGGTGACGCAAATACGAGGGGTGTTTGTAGAATCTCTAACAATAAAGATCGATGTAGATATATGGGTGAGACTCGCCAAGCATTAAAGAAAAGTATAGTTCAGCACGTTAATGCGATAAGATGCAGAGATCTTAATTACTTAATAGTTGACCATATTATTAATACTAAGCATTCTTTAAATTATGATAAACCTCAAGTTATATGTCGGGAATTAAATAACGTCAAAAGAAAGAGTAAGGACTATATATTTCATTGTCACTGATAAAACAAGCTATAATGACAATTTATCTGTTTTTACTATTCCAGATCATGGGTTTCATGGTAATTTGATGTGTTTTTATTCACAATTTCACTAAATGCTGAAATTGTGTTTCATGGTAATCATGGGTTTCATGTAATTCGATATGTTTTTTTTTCCCGCGTTCCGATGTGCCTTTGACATGCCCTGCCACAACCACGTCATCAACACCGGAGAGCCCTTAAGTTAGTGATTGACTTTTTAATCCCCTCTCCCCCATTGTCATGTCCGAATGAAACTTTTGTCTTGTTCCTAACATTAAATGGAACAATCTGATGTCAAATGTTCCACTGGATTTTAAACCTTATATTCTAAACTTGTTGTATTCTGAATAAAACAGGACATAGAAATATAGACCATTTCGAAATTACTCGTGTATTTATTGTACATAAATTTTATTTTTAAATGTGGAGTATTGTGGCTTAAAAATCTTTATAATTTAGTAAAAAAAAATAATTGAAAACATTTTTTACTCATTAACCAAGTCTTCATTTAAAAAAAAAATACCTTATTTTATATTGACGAAATACAAGAAGGAAAATAAATTTATTCCTTTTGGGAAAAGTGCAACAGTTATAAATACAGTTATAACATAATATTTGAGCCAGTTATTCTTTTTTTGAAGATTATGGGTGATTCTATAGAAAACCTGCAATTCGTGTCACAGAAAAATAAATTGAAAATGATTGAAAATATTTGTCATTTTTCAAAATCATACATTGAAGTACAAAATATACTATAGTGTAGTATAATTTTTTTTTTTAATTTTATGTAATTTCTCAAAAAAAAGTTGTCCACTGAGGGTGATTCGTCACTTCCGTGGACTGTCACAAGCTACAGTTGGATAGCTTCTAAAAATCCAAACTGCTTTATTTTTTAATATTTTTCAAATAATATATACATTATAAAATCAGAAAATACCTAAATTTAACATAATATTGAGTGAATTTTTTTTTCGAATCATCAGTAAAATTTTTTTGCAACCTAAAGTCTTGTCACAAGGTTTTGCCATCGCTTTTGTGGGCATTCCTAAACTTTCTAAAAAATCCCCCAGGTGCGCTAGTTGTCTTCCATTTCACTTAAAAACAAAAGTTTATACGGCGCACATTTGTCGCACATTTGTCAGGAAAATATTACCTTTTTATTCATTTTTCGTCATTTGCACAGCTCATCCCGTCACTTTTGTGGTCATGTTTAGAACCTAATTTTTCTATGGAAAAATGATTATTTCTAGGCATGATAATTGAAATATGGTTAACTTAATTTTCGACTTGTGTTCCTAACCTCAAAATGAAGAGCACAAGGGTCAAGAAACATAAGTATTCGTCACTTCCGTGGACATTTGGGGTCTATGGAACTGATGATCATCAACAATAGCGGCTACGAAGACTTGTCTTTCACTTCCAGTCTTTGTTAAATGCCAATAAGGATATTTATAATTATATAAATATATATAATATAATATATGATAAATGTAATTATATATTTACATTTTTATAGACGTTTAACATTGACAGTCGGATTCATTTTTATTGCATATGATTTTCTCTTTTGATAAAAAGTTATTTTAATTCATAAATTAGTTTTCTATTTATTTATTTCATAGTTTTTCCCTCGTAAAATCACTATTTCGAATACAATTTATATTAAAATTCGACATCATTATTAACACAAGTCACTTCTGTGGACATAGCCTACCATCACTTTTTTCTTTTTTTTTTTAAATAACCAAAATGTGTTGACCTGAACCACATATATCATGGATGTAAGAACGTCAAAAGCAATCATCTCAATTTTTTTGAGAAGGAAATCTTAAAATTTAAAATCTCAAATTTTTGACTGAAATTGCAGGTTTTCTGTAGAATCACCCTTATATTCAACCTAATATTTTAATCTTTGTATTTTCAAATGGAATTTCAGTTATTTTTTTAAATAATTTTTTGAAGTTAATTTATGAAATTCGTCGATAATTTTGAATTCAAAAATATTCAAAAACATAAAGCCAAAAACGTTTTACTTAGTTTTTTAAATATAATTTTAATTTTCTCTATTTTATAAACGACATTAGACAATCAAAACATTAATCTCCGAAAAGAAAAGTCTGTCTAAGTCTGCGTTTGCTAACTTCTGAACCTTTGAAAAGATCTTCTTATAAATTGACAGTATTGAAGAGTCTTTTTATTTCAAAGTCTCTCTTATTTAAGAAAGATATATTTAAAGATAACAAAATTATCTTTACAAACTCTTTTGAAAGACAACAATTTTCTGTTTACTCTATCCTAGTATATCTTTTTTTTAATTTGCAAATGCTGATATTGAAGTAAATCTAATTGGATTTACAATCCGTCTAAGATTTATTTGGGCTATTCTTAGGTTCGTAACAGTGTACAGATGTATGGTTTCTTACTGCTGAATAACTAAATTATGGTTTCTTACTGTTGAATAACCAAATTATGGTTTCTTACTGTTGAATAACAAAATTATGGTTTCTTACTGTTGAATAACTAAATTATGGTTTTTTACTGTTGAATAACAAAATTATGGTTTCTTACTGTTGATAAAGAGTTTATTTAGCACTAATCAACCTGCTGCAAACTAACAGAAAGAAAGCATACGTCTGTGTTTAATGATGGTCCACAGAAATCTCACACAGACTGTAGGCCTTTCCATAAAATATTTGTGGATTTTATAAATTTTCAGCAAAAGATTAACATTATTTCTGTATTTGGTAGATAATACAATTTACAAAATTAGAATTTCTGAACAAAGTAATCTGAAAAACACAAGGTAGCTTTCAGGAACTTCTTCTTTAAAGCAAATATAAACATGAACAGACAATTTTTAACTAAGAAAATTGATTCTTTAAGAAATGAGGTTAGTAAGAAATGATAAGTGGTAAATTAATTTCTAACGAGATTAAACAATTTACATAAAAGTAGTTTATAATAAAAAAGTCATTTACTTCAATTGAGATTTGAATAAAATTATAAATTTTTAGTGACGTATAGTTATCACGAAATGTTAAAAATCGGGAATTTCAATGAAATCTTACAAAACTTATCCTGAATGGAACAAACTTATTCCATCTGCTCATCTCATTTTTTTTCATTTTTTTTGATATGCATTAAAAGATAACTAATAAACATCTCTTTTTAGCTTCTCAATTTCTAACGAAAAAAGAAGAAAGAAAATAATAATATGTATATTATTTAGATCTTCTCTGAAAAAAGAAATGGCATTCAAATTCCATCACTTCCAAAGACAATTGTCATTAAAAAAAATTTAAATCCGAAATAATGATTTCGATCGATATCTAAAGAAGGTTATTAATCTCTCTGTTACTCCTTATAGGCTTCCTCAAAGGAAGAAAATACAAATGGTTTAAAATAAAATAAAAATATAAGTGGTCAATAAAATGGTTTGGATTTAATAGTGTGTCTCAGATTTCTGACGACCACTATTGCGGGACTAAGCAATGACATCACACGAATCCTTTCTTTCTATTAGGTCGTTGCAACAAAGAATAGACCTAACTGAGAGTTCAGGAGAATGAATAATTAATAAACGTGCATCAGTGTTATTCTTAACCTAAGATATTATCTACAAATCTATGACATACAACTAATATGTTTTCTTTAATACAGTAGAACCTCATTATAACGGACCTCATTATAACGGACATCGCTTATAACGGACAGTTTTTTTAAAAAATATAATAATAATAAAGGATGCATATGTTTATCTGACGAGTTTTACATTTCCAAGCAAGCGATTAAACATCGATCATTTAATGAAAAAAAAATTTTAACGTGCCTGATGATTCAAAGAATTGAGTAAGCAAATGAAGGCACAACGCTACAAGGAAGGATTCGCAACTTTGTATCGTTGTTCCTTCGTTTGCTTTCTCAATTCTATCGATCATTTAATTTCGTTATTGTCTGAAATTCCACAAATTGCCGCACACACTCATCAGTTTTTATTCAGTAACCTTTGAGTCATGTCGTTAAGTACTTTTTATAGCTAACTATTGTCCTTTCATTGATGTACACCCTGATGCATTACACCGATATAGAATTATTTGTTATAAACCGGACTTTCATTAAAACGGACAACCTTCAGCCCCTATTAGTCCGTTATAATGAGGTTCTACTGTATTATATAAGTGTTATGCCATGCCGGCGCACAATGGGTTATGGGCGGAAAAAAGTCCAATTTTTACGTAGGTCTCTTTATGGAAGTTTTATATTTTACCATAAAAAAGACACCTATCGAAGCGTATTACAACATGAAGAAAACATATAATTATTTTTGGTACTGAATAAATTGTACATAAAGGAACACTAAATCAAACGAGTTTCTTTTGAAGCGAATTTTCGTACTAATTTGAACATGACATACTCAAAACTCGTGGAATTTTGAATTGATTTCGATGTTTATTATAAATTTTCATACCTTTGTTAATATAAAATTAGTATCGTTACAAAATTATTTTCTGTATTTATATTTAATTTTATTTGTTATATTCTGAGCGGTTGTTTTTGTCACGTTTTCTGTCATGCTAGGCCTATAAGTGTCAATCTACCAGCTGCTACCGGCTAATTTATACATTGTATTATAGGGACAATCCTCACAAATAATTAGATACCAAATTCAACTGCCACCATCTGCCTCCTGATGATTAAGCCAACATTAACTAGCCTAGAGTAAGAATAACAAAATTTGTGGTATTGAAAATGAGCTGTGAAATCATTGTCTAAAGTGACGATTGTTATCTAAAGTCATTAGAAATCATTAATTTAGTCGTTGCTAATAAAATTTGAGATCAATGATCAAATTGACATCGCAAGACAGACTGTTTCTCGCTTATTTGGCGATCATCAGTTGAGAATAGTCAGAATGAACAAAGCAGGTTTATAACGGAAGTGGATTTGGTTTTAGTTGAATGGAAACGCGAGAAACAGTCTGTCTTGAGATGTCAGTTTGAACATTGGTTGCAAATTTTAATGTGTTGATACATTTTCAGGCGCTTTGTCTTCATTTACATGCTCATAAGAAATGCATTGAGGCTGGCAGAGCCCAGCACATGAATTTTCTTTATTTTTATTGTGTTTTTTATGATTTTACCCATGACATTGTGTGTGTGTGTGTGTGTGGTCGGTTCGCACTGAAGTGCGAGCTTCGTTGCCGAAGCATCCGTGCTCCAGGGAGCGCTAGTGTTCCCAAGACGGCGAACCCCTAGCAGACTCCCTAGAATTACAAGGGAAAGATACTGGGGTGGTTTCCCGTGGCCTTCCCCAGGACGCCATTAAGGAATGACGTCAGACCGAAGAGAAAGTGAAGAAGAGGCTACAACACAGGAAAGGAAATTTTTGAAACATCCATGCTCGCTACCGGGATTTGAACCCGGGCGCTAGCACATTGATCTCACGACAGACCGACGCCTGAGACCGCTCGACCACACCAGCGCGGCACCCATGACATTAGAAGATACTATTACACAACTAGCATCTATATACATCATTGGTCAAGATATCCATGAATAATTTAAAACTTTCTTTATAACCCGTTCCCAAAGTGCTGTAATTCATCTTGCTGATGATGGGATCATGTCAGATCCTCGAAACTGTCCATGGACCTTTTTAACGTTTTGTATCACTTTTTAATATAAGATTTTAAACTTTTTTAAAAATTGTTTATTGTGTGAGTTTCAGTAGATATTATTTTTTATGATTTTAGTTTAAATTCAAGGATTTTCCTTTTCCCTCATTTCCTTTCCCAATCGTTCCATATTATTTAAATACGTAGAAAACCGTATTTAAGGTAATTAGTACTGCCTCTTAATATATCAAAAGAAAGACAATTAGCTAACTACTACCTTCAATTAACAATTATCTTACATTATCTAGGACCTATAAATTGGATAGAAATTATATTTTTTGTCATTTACCTTCGTCAACCTGAGAAAGTAACAACAAACCTTGTCAACATTTCTTCTTCTTCTTCTTCTTAGCC
This sequence comes from Thereuonema tuberculata, assembly GCA_023159025.1. Lineage (NCBI taxonomy): Eukaryota > Metazoa > Arthropoda > Chilopoda > Scutigeromorpha > Scutigeridae > Thereuonema > Thereuonema tuberculata. Next base: position 13,099 of record JAFIDM010044783.1, read on the forward strand.
TGGTTCAGTCCACTGCAGGACATAGGCCTCCCCCAATTTCCGCCACCTTCTTCTATCTTTTGTCTCTCTCCACCATCTTGCACCCCTGAATTTCTGTAGGTCATCTCTCCATCTCTTTTTTGGGCGTCCTCTTTTTCTCTTTCCATTTCTTGGCTGCCATTCCGTTAGTAATCGAGTCCATCTTTCATCATTCATTCTTCCCAAATGCCCTGCCCATCTCCATTTAGAATTTTTTATTACTTCTATAAAGTCTTTGATTCCTGTTTGTTTCCTTATAGTTTCATTTCTTATTTTGTCCTTTATAGTTATATTTAGCATTCTCCTTTCAAGTTTCCTTTGTGACACTCTTAATTTCTCGCATTGTCTTTCTGTGGTGTTCCAAGTTTCACTGCCATATGTGAATACAGGGGTAATACATATGTCAAATATTTTTCTTTTCAGACATATTGGGAGATCACCTGTAAGGTATTCTTAAGTGTCCAAAAGGCTCTGTTACCTTGAACAATTCTTCTATTGATTTCTCGATCTTGTCTATCCTTGAAGCTTACAATCTGTCCAAGGTAGATGTATTCATCTACATTTTCAATTTCTTTGCTTCCTAAATATATTTTTTCTCCTTTATTATTCTTTTCCATATATTTTGTTTTATCAAAGTTTATTTTAAGTCCAACCTTAGAACTTTCCCACCATAGTTCATTTATCATGGTTTGCATTTCTTGGTTCGATTTTGCAATAAGGACAATTTCATCTGCAAATCTTAAATGATTTAAAAATCTGCCATTTATGTTTAGTCCCCTTTCTTCCCATTTTAGATTTTTAAATACTACTTCTAGTATAGCGTTGAATAGTTTTGGAGAAAGTGGGTCTCCTTGTCGAACTCCTCTTTGTATATTAAATGGTGAACCTAGATTTTCCAACTTTATTGAAGCTGTTGCTTTTTCATAGATTTTATCAATTATTCTGGCGTATTTTCCTTCAAGTGTTTGTTTTATTATTGCTTGGTTCATCTCATTGTGATGTATTGAATCAAATGCCTTTGTGTAGTCTACGAATACTAAATGAACATCATTCTGATATTCATTTGATTTTTCTATCAGCTGATTAATTGTGTGAAGATGATCGATGGTGGAAAATTTTGATCTAAAACCTGCTTGTTCAACTGGCTGTGCTTCGTCTAGTTTCAATGTTAGTCTTTTTAGGAGTATTCTTGTGAATAGTTTATAAACTTGAGATAGGAGGCTAATGGGTCTGTAGTTATCTATATCATCTCGATTCCCTTTTTTATGGATGAGAACAATAACAGCATTATTCCATTGCTCTGGAATCTCTTCTTTTTCTATTACTTCATTAAACAAGTCTGTTAGGGATTTCCACAGTATTTCTCCACCTTCTTTTAAATGCTCCGCTAATATTCCATCCTGACCAGGACTTTTGTTATTTTTCAATTCTGAAATGGTGTCTATTACTTCATCAAGCAGTATTTTTGGGATTTCCTCATTGCACTTTTCATTTGTTCGTTCAATTTGTACGTCTTGGTATATATTTGAATAGAAATTTTCGCAAATGTTCATAATTCCCTTTCTATCATATATTATCTCACCTGTTGTGTTTTTTAGACAAGGCATCCAATTTTGTCTTCTATTAAGTTTCTTCCTAGTTACTTTTAAAGATTTATTGTTTTCAATAACTTCTTTTATTTTATTTAAGTTGAAAGACCTGATATCATTTCTTATCTCCTTTCTTACCAATTTTCTTGTTTCTACAAATTCTATATTTTCTCTCGTTCCAAGATGTCTTCTTTTTCTCATTTCTTCTCTCTTCTTTATTAGGTCTTTTGTATTTTGGCTTAGCTTGCTGGAATTGTTTTTAGTATTTTTAAAGGCTTTAGACATTTCTTCATTTGTTTTTTCAATTGCTGAGTAAATATTTTCCATTTTTTCAGTTGTCGATGTATATGCTTTGTCTGCGAGTAGGTTTAATTCTCTAGATAGATTCAATTTGAAAGTTTCTCCATGCATATGTAATGTCTCCCCATTTAAGTTGAATTTCTTTCTTATGAATTTTCTTCTTGTTCCTGTTACTACTTCTATTTTTGCTCGTAACATCCTGTGATCACTGTCAAAATCAAATTTATTTATTACTGAGACATCTTTAATTATTTCTTATTGGCTACTGAGAATGAAGTCTATTTCATTTTTAGTTTTTCCATCAGGTGATTTCCAGGTCCATTTTCGAATTTCTTTTTTCTTAAAAAAAGTGTTTGCTATAAAGAACCTGTAACTTTCAGCGAATCCTGCTAATTTATGTCCTCTTTCATTTCTATTTCCTATTCCAAATTTTCCAACTATTATTTCTCCATTATCTTGTTTGCCTATTTTACTATTGAAATCACCTATAATTAAGGTCCAAGTATATGAGTTTGACTGTAGTCTAATTCTTCATAGAACTCATCAACTACTTCATCAGGGTAACTGGAGGTTGGAGCATAGACTTGATAAATCTTCATAGTTTGTGATTTATTTATTCTTAAAGTCACTGATGTAATTCTAATTTGTATTCAGAATTAGCCGAATTCGAGTTGTCTTGTAATAAAGACCCGGAGAAGCGTATGTAAGTTTTAAAATGTAAATATTCTAAAGTAAGGGAACCTCAAAACCTCTTGAGAACCTCAAAACAGAGCTGAAGAAAAAATTTATTCCAAGATTGGCTCAAACGTGGCAAGCACCTAATCGAACCAAAAGCCTTTCTTACCAATTATCAAGAATGGTTGGCTCCAAGCCTTACTATTCCTGCAAGTGCTACTTCTGTTAGTGATAATGATGACAATGATTCACCGGAACCTTCCAAAAAATCACATCTACGAAGTGGACGACCAGAAAGTCATTCGAGGAATGTTGTTCTCGCACAATACACTGTAAAGTGAAAAATTTGTGCGAAAACAATCCAGAGGATTTAATAAAGAGTGCTGTAGAAAAATTAAATAAATCATTGGAAATCGTCCCGTTAACACCAGAAAAAGGTTTGGCATTAATGTTAGATGCCGCATTATCGAAACACCAGTACTAAACTATAAGGAAAGCTATGAAAGAGACGGCTACGCCAAAGTTCGAGCGGCGAAGAAAAGAACAGTAAAGAGACAGAGCGCCCTGCCTCTTCACGAAGATGCGCAAGCTTTATTAATTAGTAATGATTAATTGTTTTTGTTTTTGTGTATTTTTGGCTGCCGCACTTTATTTTGTACAGTGCTTTTTATGTTTAAATTTTATTACATTTACAATTTCGTACATCTATAATATAAGAAAACAATAGTTAATTTAAAATATATCGTAGGAAAAAACCACTGTACTGTTTTATTCCTTTGAAACCTTTGTGTAAATACCTAAAATAGGTTTAGTGCATAGATATTACCATTATACTACAAGAATATTCAACAAAATACAAGAAAAAATTACGAAAAAATAGACATCAGGTTACATATCAAATCAATAAACAATTTTTTTCCGCACGCCCATACAAATAGACCCACTGTGCGGCGTGGCCGTGCGGTCTAGACAGCGGTCTGCCGTTGCGGCTAGGGTGCCGGAACCCGGGTTCGAATCCCGGTCGTGGCATGGATGTTTGTTTCTCCTTCTGTCCGTTCCTGCGGATGCCACTTGATGCTGCCTCCCTTGGCGTACCATGGGCAACGATTCGTCGGTTAAAAGCATCATATCTCGCCCCTAGTTGTGGCCTAAAAGAAAGCTGATCAAGCTACGAGCCCGGGCATTTGTAAAGGAAAAAAAACCGTATAACTGTTATTATTCCACTGATTATTTTTTCTTGTAAAGAACTCAACAAACTGAAATTGCTGAATAGGAAACCGGATCTTCATGTTTTCTCCTTGTTCTTGTCTCTATACTTACTTCGTTAATTATGGCTTTGCAGCTGCATAATAACTAATTGTTTATGAATTATAATTTTTTTATCTGTTTTATTTTCAATTTTCGAAATTTAATTTAAACAAAACAAGCAAAAAAACCAAACAACGTTTTCCATAGATATGAAGCAAACATTCTCAAGATCAAAATGAAATCTTTTCTTTTGTTTTTGATCACCATTTTATCTCGATAATGATAACATTAAAACTATTGAAAACGCTGTTGTTCTCATATTTTTTTAATCTTTTATTCAGCAATTTCATTCTATTAATATCAAAATTCTTTTCGTTGTATGCTCAACACGCTAAAACGGCTTGACCCATCTCGTTTAAATTTGGTAAATTGGTTATTTGCGATTTAACCACGACATTTAATATGACCTTCTTCTCTTTCTCATTCCTTGAAATTTACTTCCCCCTTCTCTACCTTACAAGTTCTGTCCCCACTATGCAACAGACAGATGGTAATATACATTACAGTTCTTGTAATATATATATTATAAATTATTTAACAGATTTTTTTTCTTTCAAATCCAAATTTATTACATTTTTTTTACAAACTGCTAAGTTTAGAGGTAACTGTAGCTTTTTACAAGAAGAAACCCTAATGTTTTTGGTAAATGTCGGACTATTTGAGAAGGAAATAAGAATGAAACCTTCCAAATTAGGATTGTCTTTAAAAACTCAATAACTGTCGTAAATCTTAAACTGTTCTTTCAGCTAACCTGAAATCTTAGAAGTGAGTGTAAGGTTTCACAAGAAAAGATCCCTAATGATTTATTTCAGTGGTGCCCATATATTTGCTGCTCCCCTTAAGTATTAACGAACTTAAAAATACATTTGAGCCTTTACTTTGCTGCCAACAGATACATTGAAAAATGTTATAAATTACAGCAGCAACTGTCTCAGAATTTACTATTCGAATGTTACTATGAAACTAGCGCATTATTTGATAATTAGAAGTTTATGTAAATTACATTTATTATTAATTATTGTTATAAATGATTTTCCTGCCATTGTTAAGCGTTTGTTTCTGTCGATATGAAGCTATTAATTTACTCTGTTTATTAACAAAATTGGTCAATTCTGAGTTGTCAGTTAAACCGAATCATCATCCTTTTCCTTTTCTTTTTTGCAGAACCCATTGAAATATTTTGTTTTGACTGAAATTGCTTGTTTTCACGGGAGGATCCAGGATTTTTCAAAAGGGGCTATTGAGAAATTTACTATTAAGAGCTTCGTTTTAGTTCAAGCGTGCTTCCGCCCTCCGTTCAGGAGATTTTATTTCCCCATGCAAGAGATACGTGGCACTGTCTACCAAAATCCTTTGATACTGGCGTTTGAATGTAATGACCTTTTACGCAAATGTTTAGGAGCCCCTGATTATTTTATCTGACCCTACCTGCTATAATGACTCCCTTTCGGTTAAAAACATATATTTCTATGCGTTCTGTAAAAAAAGAAAAAGATAGGGATGATGATTCCGTTTAATTTTGCAATTTTATTGATCTCTAGTTCTTCTCCCTCTCCTTTTTCCCCGTTTTTTGTGTGTTTTATATAGATTGCTGTTATAACACAACGGCCGTGCGACCGTTGTTCATGGGCGACCCATGTTCCAAAGTTCTGAAGATCCGGTTATCTCCGTCTTTCCTGCATCTGTACTTGGCCCTTCGTTTCTTCGTTTCAGGATTGTAGCTTCCGGTGTTCGCCGGTTGATGTCCGTTCTAGTTGTATCACCTGACTTCTGCGCAAGGGCGGATTTAGGTCTTGATATCTGGGGGTGCGAGCTCACCGGAAGGTATGAGGTATTTGTATACCAATTCAAACATCAAAACCCAATTTAAATGGTCCTTTTTTAGGCCTAAAAAGGTAGCCTATTTCTTTTATCTCACAATAACCCTTTCGTTTTTTATGTTACAGCTCATTACAATTGCTAAAAGTAACATTTCATTTGTATTATTATTAACCATAATAGATTAATAATGTCATCGCTAGAAAAACATTTTGAGAAATTTTTTGAACTTGACTCATTTTGTGAAGTTTTTTTAATAAAGAACTATGGAATCTAAACACGTACATAACAAATCTGATTAAGTGAATTTATTAAAAATACAAACTTCATAAGAAAACATTTGAATCAAAAGACTACTTTTGAGTTATTACTGCTTCATTAACATGTAACGTCTTATTACATTTAATGTTTTGTTCCAAGATACCTTATTTTCGTCCACCTTTCGATGGAAACAAATTTGTAAGTTTGTCATTGCAGTAGAGGGGCAAACTGCACAAAATGACCTTCCGTGGGATTTTTTGTGAAAAGGAATGTGTGACCATGTGGAATCGATTTATTGTATGCTATACAATGGTGTAGTACAGGGCGTTTACATCCAAATTGCGCTGTTTGTTTTTTTTATGACGTCATCAATTCAAGATGGTCGCCTTACTCATTACATTAAGAATAACTCCTTCCAGATTGCTCGTACGCCAAATTTGCATGGAACATTTTTTGTTGTGCATGAGCCGAAGAACAAATTTAGTCCTTATCAAGTTTTCCATATCTGCTACCATTTGGGAGTTATTCGCCAGTTTTCATCCATGACACATTTATTGATATATATTTATTTCGTATACTATGTATTGCCCTGTTTATCTGCAAGAAATGTAGTAAATAGTTTACGACATTTATTGCACATATATTTAATGTAAAGTTTGCAATATATTCTAATTTAGAAACTTCTATTGAGTATGATAAAGTTCTCATGAATGGAAACTCAGATTGAGAGCGAAGTTATTATATGTATGGAAGCAAAAGGAGGCATATACATTCCACGAGATCTGGTCGTAGGGAGATCTATTTTCTGTGCCGCTTATAATATTGACTTCCAGGAAGACACTCCTTATGGTAAGAACACTCTCCATGGCATAGGAGGGGGCAAACGGGGCGACCGCCCCAGGCCCCGCGCTTGTGGGGGCCCCGCGCCTGGTTAGAAGAAAGTGGTTTATAGATGAAAATAAATGCATTTTTAATATTTCAAAATTAAGAAATTACGTTCAGTTAATGAATATGATATTTCTTTAAAAATCTATATATTTATATGACTGTGACGGGTGATGGGCCGGTGTCACATAACGTCAAGGGCCCCGCAAATTTCATCATACCCGAGGCCCCGCACCCTCCTAGCGCAGGCTCTGGGCATAGTAATGGCTATGTATCAAGTAGAATCTGAGGCTGATGCTCTTGAGTCTATTGTACTCTCGCAGTGATTGTCCTGATGTTTACTGTAACCATTCCAAAGAATCTTACTGAACTTTCTCACTGTAGCATTTCAAGTTCCAGAAAGTTAGTGTGCCTACAGTGCAGCCCAGGGTTGAGTATACAGAGAGAAATCAAGAAGTGATGAATTGCAGCAACTTTGAAGATTTCATATTAACGATGGCTAAAGTTAGTGGTGTTAACAGATGTACTGAAATGACGACAAAGTCTGGATGACCATATCAATGATAGAAATGAAAATCCTGATGAATGTGATAATGCAATGCCATCTACTGGTGTTTTCGTACCTATGTGGTCTGCATATCAATAATTGATGAACAAGCCAATGAAGACAATGAGGGTTTGTGTGCTTCCTCTCAAAGACAGTAGTCCAATAACTGCTTCCACACAAGTAACGTTCATGGAAAGTGACAAACGCCATTGTAGGTTCAGATTCCAAAACTGTTGTCACTTTTGACATTGGTCTTTATAAACCAGTTTGTCATTTAGCAATGACGAAACCAGATCTTTTTCAAAAATTGGGTTTTGCGACGAGGGGAATTACACAGAGTATTGGCAATGCTAAGAGCAATAGATAGTCTACATTTGTAGAATGCGCCTTAAGTGATTTATATGGTGATGCAGTAATGTTACAAATCCTGGCAGGAAAGCATGTGAGACGAGGAATTGAAGCATTTACAACACTTGTGCTTGCTTTATGTAAATGCTATACTGACTTGTTTTTTTACACACCTTGAAGGTATAAGAGATGAATTAGACAGGGAGAGCAAAAAATTGATTGCTACCCTGCAGATAGGCAACGTTACAGATATTAATTCAGTTCACAAACAGACTGTTTTTGCTGTAAAGAACTTGAAAACCCAGCCGAAAATGGAGGTGTTTGATAATGCTGAAGAAGAGCACAAATCCACCTTTACAAGTTGCTCGCCAATACATGGAAATTGTTGGGACTATGTTGATTACATACGATCTTTCAGAACTGGTAATTGCATACATCTAGCATTTTGTCAAATATTTTTTTTTGCTCTTAATTTAAGAAACTAATCAAGTACGCTCGCTTGGTATTTAGGTAATATAAGGCAGATAGAAAAGACAACTCCACATCTCTGGAAAGAGTTTGACTGGGAACTGGGTAGTAAAGAAGAGTACGATATATTTTGTGTTTAGGGTGCAGACGAGGCTCTAGAATACCAAAATAGAGAATTGAAGGTAGCAGGAAATATTGTAAATATTATCTAAAAGAAAAGTGCACTGGCAAGGTTTTTTTTGATCGCTGTTGAAATGGCCCAAAGGAAACTTAAGCATTACTAGATCTGCATGCATTGTCATGATTGTCCTGAAGTTACACAACAGATACATTGGCAAAGAAAGCAAAACCCTCTTTTAGGAAAGTCTTTAGTAAAGCAGATGACAACATTCTTGAAGCTGTTAGCAAAGTTGAAGCTTGGAAAACATTGTTGATATTGATAGACTATTAATAGAGAAGTTCATACGTGAAGAGTTACAATAGAGTTCGCTATCACATCATAGAATAGTACCGTGCTAACCAGCCCTATCCAAATCTGCGTTCACCATTACACTTATACTTTGGTTGGGAGTTGAAAAAGAAAGGCGAGGGGCATTATGCTCCTGTTATGTGTATGCTATATGCGCTCCTGAGACATTTCTTCAGCTTATTAGGTGCTCTTGTGTTAAAAGAAAGTGTGCTCCACTATGTAAATGTCATTCCCACAATCTATGGTGCACTGAACAATATATGTGTGTGTGGAGGAGACGAAGAACTGTATGACAAACCATGAAAATACATGAGAAGACTAAGATGGTGATGATAACTTGTTTTCAAGAGAATAATGTAATCTCATTAAATAATGTTTTTATATGTAATTACATAATCCATTTGAAGAACTTGTACTACTACTAGGCCCTATTGTAAATTCATTATTTGTTCTCCATCATTGTACATCTATTAGTAACATGCATTTCATACCTTTTTATACAACTGTACTAGTGATTCCATATCATTGTATTCTAAAAGTTATTGTGAGTAAAAAACAGCACATTCATTATTTTTTTTATCTTTTAATAAATAATTGATGGTAACGTCCTCAGCCGAAGATGACATATTTAATGGAACATAACTTACAAACGGTAGCAGATATGAAAAAATTGACAGGGAGTAAATTTGTTCTTCGGCTCATGCACAACAAAAAATGTTCTATATAAAATTTTGCGTACGAGCATTCTGGAAGGAGTTATTCTTAATGTAACGAGTATGGCGGCCATCTTGCATTGATGACATCATAAAAAACAAACAGTACAATTTGGAGGTAAACACCCGGTACTACACCGTTATCTAGCCTACAATAAATCGATTCCACATGGTCGCACCTTCCCTTCACAAAAAATTCCACGGAACACCATTTGCCCCTATACTGTATGACCATGGCCTTCACAATATCACTTTCCGAAAACAGAACCATCAAGTCTGATAGACGTTCTTCATTCATCGTCGAACGCAGCCAGTTGTTTATTCTTCGCATAGCTGAAAATGTCCGTTCACAAGTTGCGCTGTTGGATGGCAAAGTAAATGCAATACACATCATCTTATACAAGTTAGGATATGTTCTATCATTCACGCTTTCGATCAGCGCTGGAATAATTTTTTTCAGTTTCCAAATTTATTAAAACATTTTCAGTGTCCTTTTTTTCTCACAGAACGAGATCTGCGATTTGAATTTCCGCTTTCAACGATTTTACATTTACACTTGCTATGGGATAACTGTTTATGAAGTAAACACTTTTTTCAACATTTAAACGCAAGAACTGTTCACAAGAAGTTGTCAGTTTCAACTGTTTTCTGAAAATCTTCTTTTCATTTCTGCTAACAAAAAGTCAAGAACTGGGTAGTAAAAACTTGTCCGGGTAGTAAAAACTAGCTTTAACTGTTGCCGCCGACCCTTTCCCATCGGCATTAGGATTTTGGACATTGTCTGAAGGTCTGTGTCCAACTGGC
>JAFIDM010044783.1:43301-76115 GCA_023159025.1 Thereuonema tuberculata
TGATACTTTTCAGTGGTTTTTGAGTTACAAATAGTGAAAATTATCTACTAATCTAGGCCATCAGATTGTTCGAAATAGATATTTGAAGAAGAGATGTTCAGATGGACGTTAGTTGATATAGATGATAAATGAAGATCGTAGCTTGTATACGAAATTCTTCGCGACAAATTGATTGTGAGTATTCTTTAGAGTGAAGATAACCAATTTCTGTTGAATTATGACTCAAAGACATAAAGTTCTACGTGAGTGAAGACAACTTTTTCCATATATATGGCAACTTTATTTAGAGTTTGTCCTTGAGCTTTATTGATAAATATCGCATAAGAATTTCTGATCGGAAATTGTTTTCTTGTATAAGTTAATGGAATTAGATTATCGCATGGTTCCATAGACATACTATGGATGAAAACAAAATCTCCTTTGTGAGTTGTTATAATTTCAGTTTCAATGAGATCATTATCGAATGAACGGCATTTAAGTTGAGTTCCATTGCAGTATGCAAACTTGGGATTGATGATTTGCAACAATATTATTGGGGATCCAATCTTCAACGACAAACAATGTTGAGGAATAGCGCTGAGATTCAATGCATTCAGATACTCGGGCAGATAGAGTTGTTCGTGTGGTGGATTATCATAAGTGTCAATTTTATTCGCACTTGTATTTTATGGTCTGTAGTCTCCCCTTGTATTCCTAAATTTATCATTTGTTTGATGTTATCGACACTCTCGTTCATCTTGGTTGATGAGACGCATATTTATCGTGAGTTTTTTGACTTTGATGTGATTCTAGCTTGATGAGTTACAAATAGTGATTTTTCAGTAATCAACCTAATAGAAATAGTGCTTCTTTCTATCTTTTTGCAAAAGTTTTTTACGTGTGTTAAATTTTTTTTAAAGTTCTTAAATAGAGCCAACACACAGGTCTAAAAATTAAGTTAAAAGTTAAAAAACATAAATATTTATATTTAAAACAAACTAGTTTCTCCCCGTTAACGGGTCATCATCAGTGAAGATCTTTCTATCTTGACTCTCTTTTTTTTTTCCAATTGATACTTTCCAGAGGTTCTTGAGTTACAAATAATGATGGTTTTTGAGTTACAAATAGTGATTTTTCAGTATTGTACTTAATAGAAATACTGCTTCTTTCTTTCTTGACTCTCCTTTTTTAATCCAATTGATATTTTTCAGTAGTTTTTGAGTTACAAATATTGATTTTTGAATATTCTACTTAATGGAAATGCTGCTTATTTATTTCTTGACTCTTTTTTTCATTCCAATTGATACTTTTCAGTGGTTCGTAAGATACAAATAGTGAAATCTCAGTATTCTACCTAATGAAGTACTGCTTCTTTCTTTTTTGACTTTCTTTTTTATTACAATTGTTACTTTTCAGTCAAAGTCAGTTCAGTTTTGACAGGTAAGTCAAAAAAGTAATATGAAGAGAGTTGTAGTTCCCATGGTCTAATGGATAAGATGTCTGACTTCGGATCAGAAGGTTGCAGGTTCGATTTCTGTCGCGGATGTTTCATTGTAAAAATTCTTTCAATTTTTCATTCTCACAGAAAACTGCACCGGACAGACAGAGAAATAAAAGACTTTAGTAATATAGATTAAGATTTAACTAATAATTATTAAATATTTATTCATATATATGTGTACTCCTATTTTATTCAAATCCTTATTAATCTTTTGCATTACAATTATGAAGGGAGAAAAGTATTAGAAAGATGGCGTTTTGCGGTGATCAAATCACGTGATCCCGTTAGTAAGTTGCGGTTTCTTGTGGGAAATCGAGAATTAGATGAAATACACGGTGGTGGGAGAATCATGGTCATGTGGTTAACTTTATGACATTTCATTGGTTGGATGATAACCGAAACTTATGTGTTTTGGCGGGAAGGGAAGTGAGAGATTTAGCATGCTTCGAGATGTAAGGGAGTTAGCGAAGATCGTTTAAGCCGGTCGGAGAGCGGAAGCTCCGGCGGGCGTCCATCCGACTTCTTCCCCACGTGGAAATGAGGAAAGGAAGCCGTCGGGGCATGTGTACATTAAACTGTGGAATTAAAGGTGACAAAGTACCATAGGAGTACCATAGGGAAAGGTGTTAAAAGTTGTCCCTACCAAAGACGTTTTGTTTTCATGCAGGGTGAGGCCATTTCGATATAGAAGTGAAGTCGTTATTCCCAAGATATATATATATATATATGTAATCCAACACACAAAACTTGAAGCTGGTGGTCTTCAAATTTCATAAAGCAAAGATTTCAATTATTCATTTGCAATTTAGAATTCAAGAAGCGTAGAATTATAAGAATAAAAATTTACTTATATTACTAAACCTATGAGAAGCCTGACAGTGATTTGTGATTTGAAACACCAATATCAAAAAAACTAATCACTGTTTTAAAAATGCCAATATCAAAAAACAAATCACTGTTTCCATGGAGATATAATTTGAATATCCCCACTTCTTCAGTGGCGTAATTTGGAAATAATTTAGAAACTAAAGCGCAACATAATAAGACTTTGCTCTTTCAAAATTTAAATTTAATTTAAAATTTACCTAAATATTCATCTTAAAAATTAAAATATAAATCTAAATTTAAAATTAAAAGATTTTATCCTAACTATCTAAAATTTAAAAACAAATCAACATGATTAATTTGATTAAATGTAAAATGAAGCAACAAAAAGTGGACGATCCTTTCTATTGCTTACTGAAATTTATCAGATCATTAAATTATATATATGCCTAATTTTGTAGTATTATGTATTCATGACTACTTATTAAGGTAATTCAATATATTTTAATATATTTTATGTTTATACTTTAACTCAACATTTTAGATTTTGCTCTTTTAAGAATTTTTTTAAATATTTTTTAATAATATTTTAAATTAATTTAGCAATTTAATAGTTCTTTTTGTAATTTAAATTTGATAATTTAAATTTAGATAATTTGGTAGAATTTAGCTATTAAATTGAATAGTTTAATTTTAATTTTGAATTTAAATTTAGAGAATAAATTAATATTTATTAATTATTTTTAATATTTATCAATATTAGGTGGAAGCCATCGCACTGACTGTTATTACCAATGAGAAAAGTGTGGTTCAAGGAAAAGTTGTTACCTTTTCATTAAACTTAACATTTATATATATGAATTAACTGGAAAATATACTGAATTGTGAACATTGGGTTGTTTTGATTATTTCTATACATGTAATCTTAGCATTGTTATTTCAGAGAACCTTTAGTGGATTTGTGAGGATGTTTACATTTGATTCGGTTATGGGTTTTTTATCAGCAGGTGCACCTGGGAAGGGAGGGTTTTTATTTCATTATTGAAATTGAAGGGAGCTAATGAAACTTTAATAATATAAGTGTTTGTTCATTGTAAGAGGAGGAGAAGAAGGGAAGAAAAAAGGAGAAAGAGAAGAAAAGAAATAAACGAGTTAATTTTTTATTACCTCAATCTTGTCTAATTTATCTAGTTTTGATAATTTTTTTATATAAAATACATTTATTAAATCATTTAATCTAGTGAAGATACCCATTGGAGGTTGTTGAAGGTAATTTTGTTGTTTTATTAAATAACCCTAACAATTAGGACGTTTAGTTTATTATCTGATATACGGTATCTTGCTTGTATCCTGTTAGTGTAAAAATCAGGTGTTTATTTTTTTGGCGGGAATCTTGGGCCCGGCGCCCGCCATCTTGGAATAATCTCCTGATCAGTATTTTTGGATCTAAGTTAGTTGAATTGTACTGGGTTGTTTCAACTCAGGCTACAGGTCTTAGATGATTCAGCTTAAAAAAATAGAAAACGATATAAATGTTAAGTGAATTTTAATAGAATTTTTTCGGATCACTATTTACATGACACTTCTTTACTTATGCCATACTTGGTTTTCTACTATCCCCAATTTATTAAACAAAAATATTCTAAATTTTTATTTTAACGCAATGGAAGTAAAAAGATCTATACAACAAACTACCAATGCTACATCTCATGCTACACTTAACACTTAATCCCCTTCATATTGTTATCTCAATAATGGATTTTATTTCTATACATAATTGCTTGAACCTTCAGTATTGCATGTTATCATAAGTAACTTAGATTTTTATCATGATTTCCTATTTTGAAAAACATTACTTCCTGTTAAGTTTTGAATTAGCAGAAAGATCTTCTTGAAACATGATAAGCATATTTTAAGACGCAACAAACCACATTTTCTTTTATTTCTAAGATCAAATACACAATGATCACTCTCACGTAATAGAACTTCAGAAGATTTTCAAAACTAAATTAGCTTTTTATTTAAATTATTGAAATCTATCTCAAAATTATTAAATGAAAGAAATAGCAAACCATTTATAGTAATAACGACTGAGTAATCTAAAGATTTTATAGAAAAAAAAATAACGAAGATTATATTTTAGGTAAAAAAAAAAGTTTGGCTGATCAGACACTTAGGCTGGAAATACACCCTGTATTTTTGCTATAAAAATATCTATGAACCATTTCTTATTGTTATACAGTACAGGTTGGACCAATTAAATTGTTACAGCTAAATATTTCCGAAACGGTACGTGATAGAAAACAAATGTTTCAAGCAACTCCATTTATTTTCGAGGGGGACAGTTGATGGTGTTAGTTTTAATTGGAACAGTTCATTGCTGACGCGGGGGTGGACGGTAACTTCACAATTTTCAATGGAAAGGTGGTGAAGTAATATATCATTGGAAAGCCTATAAAAATTCATGTTGAATGGCAATGTGGTTTTTGAAATTCCGACAAGTAGATCATGAGATATAGCTAATTGAAAGTCCAGAATGTTGTAATGAAAGACGTAATTGACAAATGGTGGACTCGTGGAATCAGACGAATATTACTACCTTCTCTGCAACAATAGCACTATTCCGCGTGCTGGAATGAAAAGTGCGTTCGCATTGTTGCGTCGTGCAGTGGCAGTGACAGAACAGTCCTTGCAATCGATGTGTTAACAACATGGAACGTCATACTGTGGACGAGAAAATTGAAATGATCTTCCTGTACGGGGAAGCGAGACGCAATTTACAACAGGCAAGGAATCTGTACGCCGAAAATTTCCCAACAGAAGAACCCATTCCAAGATGTCGTTTTCTCGAATTATAAAGCAGTTTTCCGAAGACGGTAGTGTACAGCCAAAGAAACATGCTCGCAAAAGAACAGCCACTACCGAAGATCACGAAATTGTGGTGTTGGCTGCAGTGCATAACGATCCCCATTTGAGTAGTCGAACATTGGCTGACGATGCGGGGATGTCAAAAAGTAGTATTTTACGAATATTGAAACGATATCACTTTCACCCATATCATATCTCATTACATCAAGCACTACATGGGAATGATTTCATGCACAAGATGACATTCTGTCGATAGGCTCAGGACAAACTGCAACATAATAACAACTTTTTCCTGACTGTACTATTTTCAGATGAATCGTCTTTCTCCAATTACGGCGAAGTCAATCGACATAACATGCATTATTGGGCTGTCGAAAATCCGCATTGGTTGCTGGAAGTGGAGCATCAACGCCGTTGGTCTGTGAATGTATGGTGTGGCATTTTGGCTGATAGGATAATTGGACCTAATTTTTTTGATGACCATTTAACAGGACGAATGTACACACAGTTTTTGGTTGAGGAGTTACCCTTACTATTGGAAGACGTGCCATTACAGGAACGACGGACAATGTGGTTTCAGCATGATGGCTGCCCTGCGCATTATGCCCGTACGACTCGTGAAGTGTTGAATCAACAGTATCCTGGCCGTTGGATAGGGCGTGGAGGCCCAATACATTGGCCTGCGCGATCTCCAGACCTTACATTGGCAGATATTTTTTTGTGGGGTTACCTCAAACAGAAAGTTTATATTGATGTAGTTTGCAGACGTATGATTACTGATTGTCGTCCTCTGTATTACTGTTGTTACTGTTCAAACCTCTCTGCAAGGTTACAATAAAGTACATAGTTGTTGATATGACAGTTGTTTATTTCGTTGCAAAGTACATCACCAACCACTGACACTGCCAATGTTACATTTATGATAGGTGACATGACCGTTCCATCATCCTGTGTAACGTTCCCTCCCTGTCCCCACCAGTAACAGACACACCACAATCACTGTGTTGTCCCATTTCACGTGTAATACCTGTTGCTGGACACCTGTTCATCGAACACTGCCCCTACAGACATGTACAGTATGTCACCACAGCAACATGTACATGGTCCACCCATCCATGGATAATTACGAGTATCGTTAAATTACAACCGACGTCACGTCGCCCTATCCACCATTCTGGAATTTCAATTGACAATATCTTATGTTCTATTTGTCGGAATTTCAAACACCAAATTGCCATTCAACATGAATTTTTATAGGCTTTCCAATGATATATTACTTCACCACCCTTTCCATTGAAAATTGTGAAGTTACCGTCCACCCCCGCGTCAGCAATGAACTGTTCCAATTAAAACTAACACCATCAACTGTCCCCCTCGAAAATAAATGGAGTTGCTTGAAACATTTGTTTTCTATCACGTACCGTTTCGGAAATATTTAGCTGTAACAATTTAATTGGTCCACCCTGTATATTTGAATGGTTTTTTTTTTAAACATGGACAATACTAAAAAACTCTAGGACACATAAGAAAAATTCAAAATAGTAAGTCATTTAAAAGTGAAGAAAAAGACAAAAACATACTTTAAAAAGGACAGTTTCAAACCACTACAACTGCAGATCATCTTTCAGCTGAAAAACAAAATCAAAGAAAAAATATCGAAGAAAAAACTGAAAACGAACGAAGATTTTCTATTATAAAGCTTTCTTAATACGATTAGGTTTAAGGTAAAGTTGGGAGAGATAACACACAATCCGAATTTTTCAAATAAAATATTAAAAACCTTATTTTTTTAAATGTTTGAAAGCTTTAAACCAGTGTTTCCCAACCTTTTTTGTGCTGTGTCCCACCTAAAGTATCTAAAGTATGCTATACCCCACCATTAGGTTTATCTTAAAAAAAAAAAAAAAGCCCGATATTTTTTTTACTTTCACAACTAAAAAAAAAAAACATTATTATCAGCATTTTTTACTTTCATAACCAAAAAAAAGAAAACATTGCTCCGTTTCCGAACTGCCCCCCTGTGGGGCGTGCGCCCTACTTTGGGAAACAGGGCTTTAAACTGTTGATTTATCCTTTGCTTTCATATTTAAGTTATTTTTTTTTATGTTTTTAATGCTGTTTCTTTGTTTTCGAATTTTAAAAACTTTTTGACATAAAGTCATCTCTCCCATATCTATGGGAGAAATGACATGGGTTGTAGGGGATAGATGGCCACATGGAATATGAGTAATAGACCTGCATAAATCAAGCTACTACTTTATTTTTGTAAAAACATATGAAATGAAACACTAAAATTAAGTTGAATAATATTTTTGAAACTTTTTGGAAAAAAAAATGTATAACAAATTATAAAATTCCCTGCTGATCAAGACATTAAATATATTATTCAATATACATATAAATATATTTTTTACTCAAAAAGAAACAATATTAAAAAACTAATACAAACAAAAACTGATTAATAAATATTAACAGAAATATAACTAAATTCCTTCACATAAATCCAATGTACGACAATATCTCCAAGGTCTCCTCATCCACTTCCTTCTGACTTTCAAAATAAACCACTTACCAGAGTTATCAGATTTGCAAATACTTTAGATTTATTTTTTTAAAACTATATGAAACTTAATGGTAATTATTTTTTTTTAAATTATGGAAATTGTAATTGTACTTTTATGAATATAAAATAAAAGACAAGAATAGAAGAAAAAGAATAAAAAACGGGAGAGATGACATGTGTCATCTCTCCCCTTTTTAGATGTGTCATCTCTCCCCAAGTGTTGGGATAGATGACGGCCACCGCCATTTCCACCAAACGGGACCCAAGACGTTAGTGACCGGTACAAAATCTTGCTTACTCTATTTACATAACTACACAGTGAATTATAGCGAATGATGCCTTAAAAAAAGGGCTGCTAACTAAACAAATTCGCAAAATCAACGAAAATTCGAGCACAAACTTGCTATATCATCGGATGAAAAACTCAATAAAATCTCATATCAATTCAGCGCAAACACTCTTCACACTAAATCTCAGACTGGCCTCGGGTTTTGGTCATGTGATGCGCTGCAGTCTACTGCAAACCCTTCTTGAAGTTAAATTACATGTGTCATCCTCTCCTCATGTGTCATCTCTCCCAACTTTACTATGATTATTCTCCAAAATGTTGAAATTGATGTCGCGTCATCTGTAGCAGTTCTCAACTATTATTGATTCTATAATTTTTGTAGTTGATGGAAATTTTCGCTTAATGAAAAAAAACAAACAATAATCTTGAAGTTTTGAAGATTTTGTTTTAAATTTTGAACTTAAAAATTGAAAAATATTGTTTAAGCAAAGAACTACGAAATGCTTAAAGAAAACAAGTCCATCAAATACTAAATGATTAAATATATATTTGGTTTTATTTATCCCCAAACATTCCGGAAATTAAATTCGATAACAGATTTAATCTCGGAGTATCAAAGAAACGAAAATTAAATTCGAAATTTTAATTTCTGCTATAAATACCTAAATACTTATGTAAGACTAACAGATCTTAAATGTGATAAAATCGTTGAGGTAGAATAATCCTTACAGTAGAGAAACAGAAACAATGAATTTCTTATATTTTAGCATAATTTATTTCTTTAATTGCAGTGTCTCAAATTTCAACTTCCTATCACTTTCATCGTATGATTACATTTCAATAATGTTGAAGATTCTTTAATAATAAATTTAACGTGTGTGAATTGATTAATTGGAAAGGACATCTACCGGCGAACACCGGAAGCTACATTCCTGGAACCAAAGACACAGTATTGGGCAAGTACAGATGCAGGAAACTGACGTAGGCAATGACGGAGATTATAAGAAGCATTATTCGTGCGTAGTTTAAAGTTAAATTCACAATTAAAAGCCGATGCACCTGGCTGATACACAAAAAGTTTTATATCAGAAATGGTTAAGATACAAGACTTGATAATAAGCACTCAGCTGTGCTTGAAACTATAGTCGTCTATATCTTAACCATTTCTGAATTATAACTTTGTGTATCAGCCAGGTTCATCGGCTTTTATTTGTGAAATTAGTATGACGGAGATAATTGGAATTACAGAAATTTAATTTTGGAACATGGGTAGGCCACGGCCGTTGTGGTTACTACAGCAAGAATAAAAATATGTTTAGAAAAAAATGGGAAAAAGGCGAGAGGGAAGAACTAGAGATCAAGAAAATTGCAAAATTAAACCGAATCAAAAGCTTATCCTTTTCTTTTTTGCAGAACCCATAGAAATATATTGTTTTGACCAAAATGGAGTCATTATAACAGCTGAGGTCTGATAAAATAATCAGTGACTCCTTACATTTGCGTAACAGATCATTAGATTCATAGGCCTGTATCAAAGGATTTTGGTAGTCAAGTCTGCGCCCTGTATCTCTTGCATGGGTAACCGTCCAAAAAATAAAATCTTCTGAACGGAAGCGGAAGCTAGCTGAGCAATGCTGTTTCGTTTTAGTTCAAAATAAAGCTCTTAACAGTAAAATTAACTCAGCAATTACAAAGAGTTTAAAAAAAAAAATTAAGCTTGGAACTTGTACACTTTGCTAGAAACCACTTTAAATATTATTGTGGAAATAACATAGGTGGTTAAGAATGACTAAACTCTTTTCATCTAAAACTGGAAGTGATCTGGAACGGAAGTGCGATTCGTTTTCTCAACGTGCCTACGAAAAATCACACGGGATATAATTGAGAGGGATCAGATTCCTTGTTTTGTCTAGGGAGGTCATTTATACGGAAACTTCTGCATACGACATCGCGGAAAATTATAAACATATTTGATTGTTGAATAGAAGCTCATTATGAATTTCATAGGAAAACCTATAAATATTAAAAAAACGAACTCAAAGAGTCTATTTAATCGCATATCAGAAACTACAGAATATACGCGATTTCCCGTTACCCCAAGTGACAGCAGACAATGATTTAAGAAAATACTAGACTCCGAAACTTTCAAAAAACACTTAATGAGTTGTATTGAAATCTATGTATATTTGTATTAGAAAATTTCTTTGAAAAATCGGAACTTATTAAAAACTTTTGTAAATATGTTGTTATTAGATGCTATCGCTACAAGATGTATCAAGAGTATTGATGATTTTATTTCAGCCATAAAATGACCTTTAAATTCTTAACGCCATCACATAAAATTCAAATTAACAGACTTCCTAAATAGGTTTTTTAAAAAGCCTTCACAATATAGTCATTTATTTATTACTTTTACAACTGTAAACTAATATCATCTTTTTAATTGTATTATTAGTAATTTCATGATCATTTATTAACTCGAAACAAATAAAAGGAAAACAAGGCTTATTAGTTCAAATTGAAATTTACTAAAAACAGGAATTATTTCAAGGAAACCTATTTAAAAGCTGATAAAGTATAGTTAATGATACTAATGTATTTCAAGTACAACTTTTAGAAATACTTGTCGGCTACCCGTCGCTTCGCTCCGGAAGTCTCGCTTATGTAACGGAAAACAACTTTTTATTAATTATAAAAAACACACACACAAATTACATCAAGTAAACTAAAACTAAATTTTTTTAAAAGTTTTTCTTTTTTCAATTTAATTTTTGATGTCTATATTCTCTCAATCCACAACTGCTTTTAGAACCAGCGTGTGAATGATATATCTATGATTTATTTTTATTTTTTATAGAGATTAGATGTAGTCCTCGTTTTCTAATAGCTAAGACGTTTAACTTCAGAGCAGAAGGTTGCCTGTTATATTCCATAGCGAACTTGTAGAAATTATTTCTCTTTTCACAAATTACAACAGCATTACCCGTGTGCAAATTGATTGATATAGATATTTGAAGAAGATATGTTGAGATGGATGTTTATTGATATACATGATGAATGAATATCGTCGCTTGTATACGAAATTCTTGGCGACGAATTGATTGTGACTATTCTTTTCAGTGAAGATATCCAAATTCTAATGACTTGTGACTCAAAGACACAAAGTTGTGCGTGAGTGAAGACAACGTTCTCCAAATAGATGGTAACTTTATTTAGAGTCTGTCCTTGAGCTTTATTGATAAACATCGTGTAAGAAGGCCTGATCCGAAATTGCTTTCTTATGAAAGTGAATAGAAGACTATTCTATTTGTGAAGTCAATAGAATAGTAGACTATCGTTTGGTTTTATAGACATCCTATGGATGAAAACAAAATCTCCTTTGTGAGTTCCTGTTATAATTTGGGCTTCTATGAGATTATTATCGAATGAGCGGCATTTAAATTTAGTTCCGTTGCAGTGTCCAAACTTGGGATTGATGTTTTGCAACAACAATATTGGAGATCCAATCTTCAATGACAAACGATGTTGAGGAATACCGCTGAGATTCAATGAATTTAGATATTCAGGCGGATAGAGATGTTCGTGTTGAGGATTATCAGAAGTATTAATTTTATTTTCACTTAAATTCTCTCTAGTCTCTCCTTGTATTCTTTGACTTATCACACGATTGATGTTATCGGCAACCTCTTTCTTTGGAGTTAGAATTGTCCATTCATTGATTACAGGTAAGATATTGTTCTATGAGCTGATCGAATCGTTCTATTTTGCTGCAAATATTATCAGGCAATGTTATCATTCATTCTTTAAGTGGTTCTTGATTGTCTCCGATTCTGAGCAAATATTCTGCGAAATTTCTCTGATTCTGGTCATCTTGTTAGAGGAGCCGCATAAAATAATAAGTTCTTGACTTTGACATGATTCCAGGTATTTGAGCTACAAATAGTGTTTTTGAGTAATCTATCTAATAGAAATATGGCTTCTTTTGTTCGTAACTCTTTTTTTTATTCCAAATGATCCTTTTCAGTGGTTTTTGAGTTACAAATAGTGAATTTCAGTATTCTAGCTAATAGAAGTACTGCTTCTTTTTTTTTTGACTCTCATTTTTATTGTAATTGTAACTTTATAATGGCTTTGGAGTTCCAAATATTGATGGTTTGTGAATTATAAATAGTGATTTTTCAGTATTCCACCTCATAAAAAGAATGCTTCTTTCTTTCTTTACTCTGCCGTGTACACACACTTATTTTTCAGTATCACATAGAATTTGGTTAGGTAAGAATATTTAAGGTATTGCAACGTTTCAGCAATTTATAGTTCTAATTGTCAGTTTCAATTTACAAATAAACTGACAGATGGGAAATAAATAAACAATCTTGAGATTAAAAAAAATGTTGAATACATTCCTTATTGATGGGGGAAAGTAAAGGAGATATAAGTCAAAAAACAATATGTAGAGAGTTGTAGTCCCTATGGCCTAATGGATACGACGTCTGACTTCGGATCAAAACATTGCTTGTTCGATTCCCGTCGCGAATGTTTCATTGTAAAAATTATTTCTATTTTCCTTTCTCACAGAAAATTGCGCCGGACAGACACACAGATAGACGGACAGACAAAGAAATAAAAGATTTTAGTAATATAGATTAGTATAGTATTAACTTACAAAATCAAAGTTAAAGATACCCACTATAGGCCGTGACAGGCCTTTGGGAGTGCTGGAGGTAAGGCTTTTAACACAGCGAAACAATGGGACGAAGTTAGGATCAGCCCGACGCCCGCCCACCTTTAATTCC
The DNA here is from genome assembly GCA_023159025.1 of Thereuonema tuberculata. NCBI lineage: Eukaryota > Metazoa > Arthropoda > Chilopoda > Scutigeromorpha > Scutigeridae > Thereuonema > Thereuonema tuberculata. Next base: position 56,120 of record JAFIDM010044783.1, read on the forward strand.
CCGGAAAGACACCCAGTGCCCATTATACAGAGGGATAGCTAGGCCCTAAAACCCTTTTGGAGGAGAAAGGAGCGTGGAAAAAATCCCCGGTCTCCGTTGAGGCCGGGAATCCAACTCGGTTCTTCCAACCCGCAGGAAATTGCCCCAACCCTCTCGGCCACCGGGCCCTAATATTAACTTATATCGGTAATATCTTACTTTATTCATAAAAGTGGATAAAATGAATTAATTTTGGAGCTGCATTTCGGGGTTTTATACTCATTAGTTATTGATAATTTTTTGAAGAAACATAAACATCTACTTGAAACGTGATTAGCATATTTTAAGACAAGAGAAATTATATCTAAGGGTAAAAGCTGACCATCGAAGATAAAATTAATTTCAGACAGATTTTCAAATTAGATTTACTTTGTTCAGTAAATTGTTTGTTTCAGAAATATTCTTGATAATTTTTAAAGAAATGGCAAACCAATTAGAGAAGTAATGATTGAGATTATAATGATTTTATTAAAAAATTCTGTTTGCATAAGATATCTAAGCACAGAAGAGAAGAGTATAAATTACATAAAATATTTTTACCTTATTAAAAGAAAAAAGTTAGCAATATCTTTTTCATGAGAAAAAAAACAACATGTATTTTTACTAAACAATCCAATAAAATATGCATGAGGCTAGTTTTTCTAGTTAAGGTAAAGTTGGGAGAGATGACACACAACTCAAATTTTCCACGTAAAATAATAAAAACCTTATTTTTTTAATGTTTAAATGTTAAGTTATCCTTTGCTTTCATATTTACGTTATTTTTTTTTTAATGTTTTAATGGTGTTTCTTATTTTTAGAATTTTGAAAATTTTTTGACATTCAGGCATCTCTCCCATACCTATGGGAGAAATGAGAAGGGGTAGTAGGGTGATAGATGGCCACATGGAATATGAGTAAGAGACCTTCATAAATCAAGCTGCAACTTTATTTTTGTAAAAAACATATGAAATGAAACACAAAAATCAAGATGAATAATTATATTTTTGAAACTTTTTGGAAAAAAAACTGTTAAATAAAAAATAAAATTCCCTGCTGATCAAGACATTAAATGTATTATTCAATATACATATAAATATATTTTTTACTCAAAAAGAAACAGTATTAAAAAACTAATACAAATAAAACGAAACAAATTTAATACACATACAATCAAATTAAGATAAATAAAAATATAAAACTACAGTATTAACTTATTAATAAGTAATAATTAGGCTATTTACTTATTTTATCCCCAAGCGATAGGACAGATGACACACACCGCCATTTCGATTTCCACCACGTTGGACCCAAGACGCTATAGACCGGTACATAACCTTGCTTATTCTATTTACATGTTTACACAGTGAATTATAGCGAACTGAACAAATTCGGAAAGTCAACGAAAGTTCGAGCATAAACCTGGCTATATCATTGGAAGAAAACTAAATATAATCTCATATATCAATTCAGCACAAACACTCTATACACACTGAAGCTAAGAGTGGCCTCGGGTTTTAGTCATGTGTTGCACTGCAGTCTACAGCAAACCCTTCTTGAAGGTACATATCATGTTTCATCTCTCCCAACTTTACCTTATGTATTTGAAGGATCTTTTTTTAATTATAGATGTAATCTCCAGAAACTGTGAATTATTTTTTTTTGTTTTGTAATAATTTCTTTCAATGATGATGATTGATATTTTGGAATTTTAAATTTCTACATCTGCATTTAAAGGAATAAAAAATCAAATTTCAAATAGAAAAGGGAAGCTATGGAAAACAGTAAATGAAAGATAACGATTCCGTTTTAGTAACATTTGAACCTATCAATGCATATTCTTGAAATCGGTTAATTATAGGAGTTGATTGACCTACCAAAATTTCGAATTTCTTATCAAAGAATTTTGAGGAGAAAGTTACTCATTAAGACGACAAAAATCCACACAGGAACCCTTTCAACAATCCGTTAATTTCTCTTGATAAAAAAAATGCATATTACTGTACTTGCTTTTAAATTTATCAATGTCTTAATGTCATTAAAACTAGTTTAACTGATGTAAGCGAAATTAAAAGACCCATTTTACATGTCTTGTGACGTTGCATGTTTAGTTTCCAATATTTATGTGTCCATTGGGTTGAATGTTGATCGGATCGTAAATCCGCAGCCCTTCTGCCTTTTATCTCGAGTAATAAATACACTCCGGGTTTTGCAGAAGTCTGGGTGACTCCTAAGGCCATTTGGAGGTGAATATCTCAGGGAAAAGAACTGAATCTCAGTCAGAAATTCACCTGTCTATTTCTGCACCGCAGATCACATTATTGGACCTTACCTGGAGATACTCGAACTTACATGAAAATGTCTTATGAAAATTTATAAGTTCCGTAATCGTGTCATAAGTAGATAAAGATAGTAAACTTTTAAATGAAGTTTGATTTAGATCAAATAATTTTTTTTTTTTTTTGATAATTAACAATTTCCCAAAATTTGAAAAAAAAAACAGACGTTCACAGACATCACTCAAAAAAACAGCCTTGAATTGATTCTAGTGAGCAAATGATTTCTACTTCGAGTTCTGTATGCAGGTGCTGAAGTTTAATAATAACTAGTCGGCTACCCGGAAGCCGACCGGAAGCCTTCGCACCGGAAGCCTTGCTTATGTAACAGAAAACAACTTTTTACTTATTAAAAACACACGCACACACACAAATTACCTCAAGTAAACAAAAACTAAAATTTTTCAAAAGTTTTTTTGTTTGTTAAATTAATTTTTGATGTCTATCTTCTCTCAAACCACGATGTGCTTTTAGAACCAGCGTGTTTAGATATGATATAATTTTATTTTTTATATAGATTAGAATTGTAGTCCTCGTGGTTTAATGGCTAAGACGTCTAACCTCGGAGCATAAGGTTGCATGTACGATTCCCGTAGTGAACTTGTAGAAATTATTTCTGTTTTCACAAATTACAACAATTGACAGAAATAAAAGATTTTAGTAATAAAGATATACTTTTCACTGGTTTTTGAGTTAAATAGTATTGCTTTTAAGTTATAAATATTGATTTTTCAGTATTCTATCTAATAGAAATAGTGCTTCTTTCTTTCTTGACTCTGTTTTTTATTCCTATTGATACTTTACAGTGGTTTTTGAGTTATAAATAGTGATGGTTTTTGAGTAATAAATAGTAATTGTTCAGTATTCTATCTAATAGAATTAGTGCATCTTTCTTTCTTGACTCTCTGTTTTTTATTTCAATTAATACTTTTCAACGAGTTAGAAATAGTGATGGTTTTTTAGTTACAAATAGTGATTTTTTTCAGCATTCTATCTAATAGAAATAGTGCTTCTTTCTTTCTTGACTCTTTGTTTCATTCAAATATCTCGCGTGTACACGTACTTGTTTTTCAATATCACATAGAATTTGATTAAGTAAGAATATTATACTTAAAATATTCTAACATTTCGGCAATTATAGTTCTAATTATCATTTTTGAATTAAAAATAAACAGACTGACCGGAAATCAATAAAAAATCTTGATATTCAAAAAAAAAAAAAAAAAAGAAAAAGGTTGAATTTATTCATTATTGATAAGGGGAAGGACACATAAGTCAAAAACAATATATAGTGAGTAGTAGTCACCTAGGCCTAATTGATAAGACGTCTGACTTCGGATCACTAGGTTTTAGGTTCGATTCCTGTCGCGGACGTTTCATTGTAAAAATTATTTCTATTTTCCATACGCTGAGAAAATTGCGCCGGACAGACAGACAGAGAAATAGAAGATTTTAGTAATATAGATTCTGCTACTGGAGGAAAGAGTCATGTACATGTTTGTTATACAAATTTTTTTTCAATAACTACCCTTTAAAAAAGCACTGGAGAAAAAAAATAATATTAGAAATGTTTGGACAAGTTTAATTAAGTTTGATCAACCGAAAAATAATTATGGATTACAAGTAAAGGACAGAATTTTGAATAAATTTTTTAGTCAATTAGATAAAAACAGTTTTAACTGTAATTCATATAAAAAAGTCAAACATTACTTAATATGCGATTTAATTCATGGTAAAATAAAGTGGAATTTATAAAGAATTTTTTTTTTCCTTCTTTCTTTTGGTATATAGTAGTCCAACTATTTATGTTTATTTCAATAAAAAGAAATACATATTCTTAATGTATCTTAATGATCTGTAGCAATAAATATTAAATGTATTGATTATTCTGGTTTGATTTCTCGATTGGTTTACGGTAAATGATTAACGTCATTTAAATCGAAATCATTATATTTTCTTTCAATATTGTTATAGTTATTTTAAACTGGGATGTTCTTTTTGAGTATTTAATTTCTACTTCCTATTGTATTACAGAAGACATAACATTATTGTTCTATATTTTGTTTCGTTATTTTTTATCTTGATTTATTCAACTATTTTATTGTTAATTTAATTTCATTTCATTTCGTATTTATGTAATGTAATTATTTAAGTTCAGCACCTGCACACAGATCTCAAAGTGGAAATCATTTGATCACTAGAAGGAATTTCAGTCTGTTTTTTTGAATGATGTCTGTGAATGTCTGTTTTTTCGAGTTTTGGGAAATTGTTAACTAGTAAAAAAAAATAATTAGTTCATCTTAATCAAATTCAATCAACTTCATTTAAATGTTAAAAGTACTATCTTTATCCCAGGCCGGGTGATAGTCATTGGACTGTACCCGGGAGCTTCCGGATGTCAGCAACCTGACGGGTCCACGGGTGGTGGATAATGGAAATCTTCGTCTCCGCGGAGTCCGAGGACACTGTGTGAGGCGAAGCAGTGCTCTGCACCCCGAACCAGACTGCCCCCCAATCTAAGGTGTCAAGGACCGTGCCGATGGATGGATGGCACTGGGGTTAAAGTGTCTTCAACGATGCATCTGGGAAACCAGGCCGAATCCTGGAGTAAATAAAAAAAGGGCCTTCCCTGCGCAAGGGGGCTCTCCGCAGGGTGACTGTTTGATTCCCCAATACTTCCTTTTTGTATGGAAATTAATACTATTATAACAATGGAGGGCTCTGAAGAAGAGACCTCCAAAGACATCCCTATCCAGGGCAACGTGCTTTAAATTATGTCTGGTTCTTTTTCTTTTTTACAGATAAATCTTCAGCACTGTTCAGCGGCTACTGCGGTTCTTTCCAAAAAAATCACAGAGCTCGATCTTGACTTTGTTCTTATTCAAGAGCCTTGGCTCTATAAGGATAAAGTTAGAGGACTGGGAGGATGTGGAGGATCATTGCTTCAATGCTCACTGACCACTTCACGTGCTTGTATTTTTACCAAGCACAGGAATGTTTTCTTCCTCTCGGAATTCTGTACCAGGGATCTGGTTGCAATCAGATTTCCAAGAAATAACAGATGCGATATTATTGTTGCATCTGCTTACTTTACTCATGAACCAAACTCTGATCCGCCTCCGCTGGAGGTAAAGAAATTGGTTTCTTACTGTATGAACTCTGGACTGCCTCTTCTTTTGGGATGTGACGCAAACTCCCACCACACTGTGTGGGGTAGTAGCGATATCAACACCAGAGGGGAGGCCTTGCTAGAGTTTCTATCATCTACTGATCTGGACATCTTAAATGTTGGTTCAGTTCCCACCTTCTTTATCCCATATAGGAAAGATGTTTTTGACCTCACCCTTGCTTCCAGGTCTTAGGACTGAGGTACGCAACTGGAGGGTTTCCCAAGAGGTCTGCTTGTCAGACCACCGACAAATTCTTTTTTCTTTGAGTGCGGAGGTGCTCAGCGAAGAATTGTTTAGAAACCCAAGGCTTACGAACTGGGCTTTCTATAAGGAAGATCTTAAACGCAACATGGCAGGTTTTCCTGCTCTTTACCGTGATGAGTTTGGCATAGAAAACTCTGTTTGCTTTCTTTCAAATGCCCTCATCTCTGCTTATCAGCAGAACTGTCCACTTTGTAGTAAACGAAGGAACAATGTAACCTGGTGGAATCCATTCTTGGATAGACTCCGGTCGAAGACCCGTAAATTGCTCAACAAAGCAAAACTTACGGGTACCACGCAAGCTTGGGATTCTTACAAAGAATCTCAAAAGAAATATAAACGTGCCATTAGGCACTCTAAAAGAACATCCTGGAGAGCTTTTGTGACAACATAGGATCTTTACCTGTGGCCACAAGGCTCACCAAGGCTTTATCCAAAAGCTCTGGGGCGAAACTGGATACTGCCCAGTGGGGTTTTTGCCTCATCGGAGGAAGAGGCTTTTAAATACCTACTGCGGTTTCACTTCCCAGACTCGAGAGCATCTGAAGTCTCCTTTCAACATGCAACTTTGAGCAAGGATTTTCTCTTGCCAAAAGCAATGTTTCTTATGAAAAGATTAAACAAGCTATCGCTAGCTTTAAACCTTTCATAGCAGCAGGAGAGGATGAGATATTTCCAGCCCTTCTTTTAAATGGAATGGAAATTATTGTACCTCCCCTTATACACATCTATTGCTCTTGTCTGGCACTGGGTTATATTCCTATGAACTGGAGGAAGACAAGAGTTGTTTTTATTCCTAAGGCAGGAAGGTCTGATTACACCTCTGCCAAATCCTTCAGACCAATCAGACTATCTTCTTTTCTTTTGAAGACCCTGGAAAGATTGATTGATCGATATTTAAGGGATGTTGTTCTTCTAAAACATCCATTACACTGCAGGCAATATGCCTATCAGAAAGGACTTTCTACCGAAACAGCCTTACACCATCTGATACATAGGATAGAACGTTCTCTGTCTCATGGGCAGATGGCTCTTGGCGCCTTTCTAGATATAGAAGGAGCATTTGATCATACTTCTTATGACTCAATTTGTAATGCAGCTGAACAGCATGATATTGACTCATCTATTATTAGATGGATTAAGAATATGCTTTCAACTCGCACCATTTGTGTACGCCTTTCTGGCAACACTATTTCAACTAAGGCTATGAGAGGATGTCCTCAGGGAGGGGTTATCTCGCCACTGCTTTGGTGTCTGGTGATGGACTCCCTTCTTGAGGAACTTCAGAAACTTGGTTTCTACTCCCAAGCCTATGCTGATGACCTTGTTATCCTTATTTGTGGCCTAGATCCTGGTACAGTCTTTGAGCTCATGCAAAGGGCTCTTAGCTGTGTACAGTCCTGATGCTGCAGTATTGATCTTAAGGTCAATCCTAGCAAAGCTACTCTTGTAAACTTTACTAGGAAACGAAAGATAGGGAAAACTCTGAATTTAAACCTATTTAATAAACAAATTGATCTTTCCAAAAGCTTCAACTATCTTGGAGTTATTCTTGACTCTAAACTGACCTGGAAAGAACATTTAGATTCAAAGATCAAGAAATTCATTGCCACCTTTTGGATGTGCAGAAGGACTTTTGGATGTTCATGGGGTCTTCAGCCAAAGGTTATCTATTGGCTGTATATGACCCTGGTTAGAACTGCATTAAGTTACGCAGCTATTGTTTGGTGGACTAGAACAAGGTTAAAGACTGTTAGGATGCTCTTAAGCAGACTACAGCGTCTAGCCTGTTTAGGGATCACCAGATCTTTAAAGACGGCACCTACAGCCGCCCTGGAGACAATTTTGGATCTGCCGCCTCTCTATCTCTTTATCGAGCATCAAGCCAGAAAAACCGCCTTTAGGTTGGTAAATCAAGGCAAATGGTGTAATAATGCCTCTTATCATTCCAGTATCTGGAGGGAAGCACAGGACCTCTGTCCCATGCTTTCTCTCAGAACTGCTCTGACTTCCTATTTCAACATGATACCTAACTACGCCATTCACTTTCCTAGTAGGGAAGAATGGCTTGCTAAAGGACATGATCTTTTACCCCCCTGGAGTATTGTCTGGTTCACGGATGGATCCAGGATTGGAAACAAGACGGGAGCCGGAATATATGGGCTGAGACCAAGGGCTAGCTTTTTCCAAGCCCTCGGGATCCACTGCACAGTATTTCAGGCTGAGGTATATGCTTTTCTCTTCTGTGCATATGAAAACCTCAACCGTCATTATGTCAATAGGACTATTTATATCTGCTCAGATAGTCAAGCAGCTTTGCATGCTCTGAGCAGTTCTGTTTGCTCCTCTCAGCTCGTTGCTGAATGTAGGGAGGCACTATCTTGCCTAGCCAGGACAAATTTGGTTAATCTGTTCTGGGTCCCTGGGCACTTAGGCATTGATGGAAACGAGAAAGCGGACCTGTTGGGCAAAAGGGGTTCATCTTTGACTCCAATTGGCCCGGAACCTTTCTTAGGTTTCTCGTTCGATCTAGGCAAACGATTAGTAGGAACTGTCCTGGAAAAACAGTTCCATAGGCATTGGATTGCCTCGCATGGTATGAGGCAGGCCAAGTTGTTCATTAAAAGGCCTGACCATCACCTTGCAATGTCAATCCTAAATTTAGATAGGAAACATTGTAAGATGATTACAGGAGTTCTCACAGGACACTGTACTCTTAACAGACACCTACATATTCTAGACATTTCCCAAAGCAATTTATGTAGGAAATGTGGAATGGACCAGGAAACTCCTGAACACATTCTATGCTTCTGTCCAGCTTTAGCTAGGAACAGATGGGAGATGGATCTTTAATAGAATTCGTCTTACCACTGAAAACATCTCCACTTTTAATGTTAAGGTCATTTTATCTTTCTGTAAGTCTACAGGACTCTTTATGACCACAGAAACTCAACCTTATGTTAAAGAATAATCATTGATGACATCAATGTTTTATGAGGGGACACAATGGACCCAAACATGTGGTCTGAGTGACCAAACGGCAAGTAGCCGACCCTCTTTATATCCTTATCCTTATACTATCTTTATCTAGATATGACACGATTACGGAACTTATAAATTTTCTTCAGTCATCTCCATGTAATTTCGAGTATCTCCATGTAAGGTCCAGTAATGTGAACTGCGGTGTAGAAATAGACAGCTGAATTTCTGACTGAGATCGAGTACTTTTCCCGTAGATATTCACCTCCAAATGGCCTTAGGAGTCACCCAGACTTCTCTAAAACCAGGAGTGTATTTATTACTCGAGATAAAAGGCAGCAGGGCTGCGGATTTACCATCCGATCCAAATTCAAATCAATGAACGCACAATTATTGGAACCTAAACATGCAAAGCCACAAGACATTAAAGTGAAATTAAAAGACCCATTTTACATCAGTTAAACTAATTTTAAAGACATTGACAAATTTAAAAGCAACTACAGTAATTTGCATTGTTTCTATCTAGAGAAATTAACGGATTTTTTTTATACAAATTTTTATAATTTCACTGCAAAGGGCATGTGACAGCAGACGATGATTTAAGTAGACAAAAATGGACTCTTGAAACATTCAAAAACACTCAATGGATTGTATCGAAATCTTTCAAGTCTGGTGAATATTTCTATTGAAAAAATTAATTATGTTATAATATTTATTTATTTAAAAATCGAATCTCAATAGAAAATTCTTCTTATAATTTTATTGATGTATGCTATCGCTACAACATGTATCGAGAGTATTGATGATTTTATTTCAACCATAAACTGAACTTGGATTGTCCTTCCTCCGTTCTCTGTTAAAAAGCAAAGTGTATTTTGATTTCATTCAAAGATGATCATGTTAAGACTCCATGATTCCCAGATTGAAAATCTGTGGATTTTTATTTTTGTGCAGTATGAAAAACATTATTTAGTAATAGAACATTATTTAGTAATTTCCAATTGCAATCCTGAAACAGAAGATACACAATGGTGTTCAGAACATAACTAAAACATTTAAAACACCATTTCATTCAGAAACTGCAATAATGAAATGTATTTGTCGAGGGGGTTTTTAAGTGGAATGGTGAATAATTTATACTTACCATTGATTTTCAGTTTTTTAGTGGGTGTTTTCAGAATTTAAATTTTTTCGGCAAATGATGGAATATTCTGTAAATTTTACATACCCTTTTCATTTTTTTTTGAATAATTTTAAACTTTTTTCATACATATTTATATGAAAATTTATATTTTATTTAATAATTTTACAGTAAATATTTTACTTAAATGCCATTTTCTTTGATCCACTCATTTCTTTAAATTTCCATGTAATCTTGCAAAACTATTACATTGAAATTCCAAGAATATCCATACTTGATGTAACAAACTTATTACCATCTGGTCTTCGCTGTTTTATTGATGTGCATTACAAGATAAATAAGAAACATCTCTTTTTAATTTCTCAAGTTGAACTTCGAATGAAAAAAAAAAGGAAATATCAATTTTTATCTTCTGTGAAAATATGTGTGACATCCAAATTCTCTAGCTGAAAAAGTAATTAAAAATTATCATAAAACAAATTCAAATCAAAATAATGATTTCGATCGATATCAAAAGAAGGTTATTAATCTCTGTGTTACTCCTTATAGGCTTCCACAAAGGAAGAAAATACAAATTTGTTTAAAAGAAAATATAAATAGAAATGGTCAATAAAATGGTTTGGATTTAATAGTCTGTCTCAGATTTCTGACGACCACTATTACGGGACTCAACAATGACATCACACGAATGCTTTCTTTTTATTAGGTCCTCACCACAAAAAAATAGACCTAACTGAAATTCAGACTTTAGCAGAATGAATAATTAATAAATATGCATCAGTGTTATTATTAATCTAAGATATTATCTAGAAATCTATGACATACAACTAATACGATTTCTTTAATATTATATAAGTGTTATTATTCCACTGATTATTTTTCTTGTAGATTAACTCTAGAAACTGAAATTGTTCAAAATGAAACAGGATCTTCATGTTTTCTCCTTGTTCTTGTCTCCATACTTACTTTGTAATGTCAAATCATTATTTAGTTAGGTATTTCTGAAAATCACATATATTAGAAGTAATTATTATTAGCATTTTTTCCTGTCATTGTAAGCGTTTGTTCCTGTCGATATGAAGCTATTAATTAACTCTTTTTATTAAAAATATTTGTCAACTCTGAGTTGTCAATTTGTATAACCTGTACTCATTTTCCACAGGTACGGGTGATCTCTACGACCCGTTTGGAGGAGTATATAATTTAGGGAAGTAAAAATTTAAACATAAAATCCAAAGGCTTGTAATTCAAAAGACAAAATAACGCTACTAGTTTCGAATGCCTGACTGTGCCCTTTCTCAAATGTTTGGCAACAAAGATAAATCACTTATTTTTGATATGTGCGCTTATCTTATCTACCTGTACCTTTGACTAAGCCATGTAAATAATTATTTCTAATAATGTTAAATTTAACGTGCGGGAAACCATTTTACAAAGCAATAAAAAGGAATAAAACAGCACAACAAATAAAATCACTACTTTTGGTATATTTGACATCTGGAATCCAGGAGAGTCTGTTTGGAGATTATTACCTCTCCTCAGACGGTCCTGGATTCCCGGTATCAAATATTCCAGAAGTAGCTCAGTGATTTTATTTGTTGAAATTTTTATTCGTTTTTATTGATTTGTAAACTGTTTCCACGCACGTTAAATTTAATATTATGTGTTTGTCTTACTTATAGTTTAATCCTTTATAAGCCAGCAGTTGCCTAGCGGGGATTGACTAATTGCTATTTTTTAATTTTTATTTATTTTAGAAGATTTTTTATATGAAGGGCCACTTTTATGTTTACTTGTGTTTTATTTATATTCCTTTGATTTCACTGAGCTGCAGACACTGGGTGAATCCAGCTGAGGAGATGTAATAATCTCGAAACAGATTGTCCTGGATTCCCGGTGTCAAATATTCCAACTATAAATAACAATGAAAACTTTTAATATAGATAAAATTTATAACAACGGTTCTTTTTCCTGTGACTATTTATGATACTATTACTTAAGTGTATTCATATATTGAGACGACAACTATAACTTCTTTTACTTTGAGGTTTCTTCTCTACTATTGTATTAACGAGAAAATGTATTCAAAAAATATTTTATATACTTTATTTCAATTTTTAAAACACCAAAATAAACCGAAAATTATCTATTTGTCTGAAATTTGATATTTGTTGAGAGTGGCAAATCTGGCTGAAAATGTTTTTCAAATAAAAGCAGATTCTTTCATCTAAATATCAGCATTTTTAAATATCAAGTATATTCATTAACATAGATGCTCCGGTGCTCTTAAAAAAGATAGTTGATTGTGAAAAAGAGTTAATCTTAGAAGGATTCAAGAAAGCCAGGGAGAAACAACACGAAGCCACTAAACTTAGATTTGTTTTATATCTTCTTAAACACCAAAAATTCAATAAAAACACACATAAACTGTATCTTACTACTACATCTTGGCTATATTTCGTCTTTTTTTTTGTATAAATACTTCTTCAGGCCATAACTAAATTTTTAGGATTGGAGAATCATCTCTCTCTTTTCCTAAATACAGAACATCAAATAAATAATACAAAACAAGAATTAATCTAAATAACGAAAGAGCGTGACATTAAGCACGTACTTAAATTTTAACGAGCCTAATTCATTTGTTTAAAATTTTCCTTAAACTTGAATAATTTACTTTTCTTTTTAAAGTCTTCTAATATTTTCCAAATTTCAAAATTTAAAGTCTTTAAAGTATACATTACATTGGCAGTTATTTTTACCAGATAGTTTCTGGACAGAAAATGAGTTAAAATGCATTCGCCTATTTTATTTTTTATAGCTATTTTCTCGACTGAATCTACGCTAAAATGACCCAAACCTTATTGCAATCTGAAAAAAAAAAAAATTTCCGGGGGGAGGGGGGGAGGGCAATTCCTCCCCCCCCTGGTATAAAGCTTTTTGCTACGCCACTGCCAGTAATAACACACAGTCTTCAGAATTACAAAAAAATATCAAAACAAAAATTCTTTCAATTCTAATTTTTGTAATAAAAATCAGATCGTTACCAAGAAATAGCGTTTTTACACTCTAAAATGATGAGAACACGCGCTTTTATCAAAAACAGTAAAACATGCTCCTTTATCAAAAACAGTAAAACATGCTCTTTTATCAAAAACAGTAAAACATGCTCCTTTATCAAAAATTTACATCAGCAATGACTGTAAAATGTAGTACTTGCATTCATATTTCCATCGTTATAGCGAGGTCTCCAGAAGTTAGCAGGTACTTTGATTTTAAATTTTACTGTAATACTGATTTTACTGGCAGAATGTCATTATTTGAATGTAGATAGACTATATACGGGATTTAAATGTGAAATTTTAACATTCAAGTGGTTCATTATACTGAAAAACGAATCTTTTGTTCTTGCACGCAACCTCGTTATTACGAATCAAACATGGCCGCCCGCTTGTTTTTATATGGGAGCTGATAATCAAACTTTAGGCACTAATTTCTGGCCAGTGGTGCATTTTGGAGTCAATATTACGGCTAATTCGGCATCAGTAGGCATTCATTGACTAAAACAATTAAACTTATAGACTGGCAATTTGCAGCAAGAATCGGCTTACTTACTATAAGACCAGCCAGAGAATGACTTTGACCTTCATAGAGGACAATGATCTCTTAATAATTCCAGGACTCTTCAGTTTCTCGATCACAATGGCGACTCTCAAGAGAGGGAAACCGATTCGGAGTCAATCAAGGCTAATTATTGCTAACGTTACTTCGTATTTTGAAAAGGAGAAGTCAGCAAAAGGAGCATTAATGTCTTATGAAAAGGTTAATGAGCGTACATCAGCGGCAACAGGGATTGGCTTAACTTCAGTTAAAGCTATTCGCAGAGAGGCCAAGCATGCGTCGGAATTAGGCCTCCCATTTCCCGGCGACACCCCCGGTAAGAAGCGGCCAAGGATATCTCCGGTCACAGTTCTTGATTGTTTCGCGCTTGAAGCCATACGGAGGACAATTCACAGTATGTATTTGAAAGGAGAACTGCCATCGATGAAAAGACTGTTGCATGCACTGAGGGACGACACGAACGGAGAAGCATCGCCGATCTTCGAAGGAAGCAAAGAATCCCTCAGAATCATTGTAACAAAGAAATTGGGATTTAAATACAAAAAAATGGATGGTCGGAGACACTTACTGGAACGCAGTGATGTTGTGGCCTTACGGCATGCTTACTTACGGCAGATCAGAGAAATTGTTGTTTTTTTAGACGAAACTTGGGTAAACGAATCTCATACTGTGCCTTCGTGCTGGCAATCTGACGAATGCAGTGGCGTCAAAAAGTCAATTGGAAAAGGTAGAAGACTGATTTTGTTGCATGCTGGAACAATTGAAGGATTTTTGCCCAATTGCATGTTGCTGTTTCCATCAAACTCAGGCTTAGCAGATTATCATAAAGATATGAACGCTAATGTTTTCCAGGACTGGTTCGAAAATAATCTTTTAAAAAATATTCCTCCAAACTCAACAATTATAATGGATAATGCTCCGTATCATTCTGTTCAAATTGATAAGCCACCATGCAGTAATTCAAGAAAAAAGGAAATGTAGGACTGGTTGACGCAAAACAACATACCATTTCACTCTCAAATGCTAAAGGTGGAGCTGTATCAGCTTATTAAAATGCATAAGCCACAACGAAAAAAATTCATCGTTGATGAAAGAGCATTATCTTTAGGCCACAAAGTTATTCGTCTTCCACCCTATCACTGCCAGTTTAATCCCATAGAGTTGATTTGGGCAAATTTGAAAAAAAAAAATTGCGATTCGAAACTCAACTTTCAAGCTAGCACACGTTTTGAAATTGACAGAAGAAGCTGTGAAAGAGATCACATCAGAAGATTGGAAGAAAGCAGTCAATCATGTAGAAGAAGTATGTAATGAGTATTGGACTAAAGACGGTCTGATTGAAACTGCAGTTGAACCATTAATTATCTCGGTAAATAATTCTAATGATTCACACAGTAGTTCTTCTGAATCAGATGAATCTCTTTCCTCTTTTGAATCTTCATTTCAATCCATAGATTAAAATGAACTTCAAAAAATGAACATAAATTCATTTTATTCTTAATAACTGCTGCGTGAATCATAAAAATTATCTTATCAGATATAAACTACAGAAAACTTCCGCACACCAAAAAAAGGCCCTTTTCAGGGCCAACAATTAATACTGAAAGAGCTTCCAATTCTGTCATCATTTATTTTCTAAATAAAATTAGTGCAGTTTCACCTAACAAATAGTTACATTATTAATTAGTATTTAAATAAATTATTTATTTAATTCTCAAATATCAATTTGTTATGAATTTCACATTAGAATCCTCTAATAACTTAATGGAAATGATAATACATTCTCAGAAATAAAGTACAATTTTAGAATTTTTAATGTAATTCATTAAAATACCAATACTAATGAATAATATATTTCTCAATTAAATTCCTATTCAAAAGGAAACAAACAATTGATAATTTAATAGTTATATTTTACTTTTTAGTTACCATTATTTTTTTTAAGAATTACATTCTATATTCAATCAAATGAATGAAAATAAATACATTTCTGAAATTATATTTCATGAGAAATCAGAATAGTTCAATGAAAGGAATATCTTTTTTCCGTAAGCTTCGAACTTTCCCGCCATGAAAACTGACATTAACAATCGATTCAAATTCTACCATCGCGCCATCTGGTGCCCACGGTCGTTCTCTGATTTGCTCCACTATAGCTCAGATTGTCACGAAAACTGCGCTTCGAGACGCCAAAGTGTCTTCGTAGGGCTCGTAGCGATATTTAGAAGTAGAATCAGTAACTAAAACCTTTCAGTATACAACATTGAAGGGGGACATATTCGTCCTAAAAGCAATGCAGGAAATATTTTTCCGAGGTGGGACGTAATTGTCCCACAAGAAGACAAAGGGTTAATACTTATTGCTTATCTTCTCCTATTCGCACATCTATCTTTGCAAGCACGAAGATAACTAACTCATACTTTTACAAACTCATTAACTCTGCTTTGATATCTTGAAATTTTCATTAAAATATAGAAAAAGACGAAATATAGCCAAGATGTAGTAGTAAGATACAGTTTATGCGTGTTTTTATTAGATTTGTTTTCATTGTCATAATGTTTCAAGACCTTATATGTGGTTTACTATTATTATACAGCTAGAGATTAGACATTTTTAGATTCAAATATGATAAAAGTTTTAACATATGTGTAAAAAAACATTAATCGTTTTAAATATACATCTTATGATTTGAATGGAAATTTAAGTCATTTACTCAATACCATGAATTTTAGACTTTTTTTTGAGAGATGTCTATTTTTTGGGAATTTGAGAAATTGTTAACAAGCAAAAATACAATTAATTGTTAACAAGTCTCAATGAAACTTTATATTTAAAACATTATTTTTTTTTACCTAGATACAACACGTTTTTGGTATTATAAATTTTCTTAAGGCACCTACACGTAATAACAATGGGTGAGACGAAATTCTATACAAAATGACATCCTGGTACATGCTAATATTAGCTGTTTCATGCTAATATGGCGATCATCAGCCAGGAGCAGGCATCAATACACAACGAGGTCTCGATACACGAGCCTATATGATAAAACGTCGGAACAAATGTGGAACTCGCAAAAGTTAAGAGAAGCAATAAAATACTCGCCGAAAGGACAAATGGCGAGAAAATTCATTTGCCGCTACACGCGGCATCGAAGAATTTGTTTAGCGCATATAAATAAGAAAGCGCAGGTAAATATTAATAATAATTAATATGGCGAGAAAATTCATGTGCCCTACAAGCGGCCTCGATGAATTTTTTTAGCGCATATCAATAAGAAAGCGCAGGTAAATATTAATTACCTATTACTTCATCATCATCAGTGTTCTGTCGTAGACAGGTCCAATGGCAAGCAGCAAATAAGGTCAGCAATGTCTCTTCCTCCAAGTTGTTCTATTTCTTGCCTCCTCCTTCAGGCCTTGATATCCACTTGTAACCAATAGGTCATCCAGGATCATTTTTCTCTTTCTTCCTCTTGGTCTCTTTCCCTCAATCTTCCCCTCCAATACTTCCTTCATGAGATTTTCACCTCTCAGCACATGACCAATCCATTTCTTTTTTCTTCTTCTAATGTTCTTTAATAAACTTCTCTCTTCCCCAATTTTTTTGAGAACTTCGTCATTAGTTTGAGAACCTATTACTTATCATTAATATTTACCTGTGCTTCCTTATTTATACGCGCTGAAAAAATTCATCGAGACCGCGTGCTGCAGACATAAATTTTCTCGCCATTTATCCTTTCGGCGAGTTTTTATTGTTGTTTTAACTATTGCAGGTTCAACATTTGTTCAGACCTACATGTAAGTTCGTGAATCCTGTTGTCCAGTAAAAAATACGGGTTTCTTTTCTCGTGAAGAAGATTTTGCTAACTGTTTATTCCTAATAATCTAAAAATATCTTATATTCATCTCTTCTGTGGTTACATATTTTATGAAAACAGATTTTTTTTTATCAAATCATTATGATCTCAGTCATTACTTCTATGCTATTTCCTCAAAAATTTTCACGTCGATTTATAAAATTTCACAAAAGTAAATTTAATTTGAAAATCTGTTTAATTTTTTAATAAAATTTCCCTTAGATTGTCAGGTTTTGCCCTGAGAAAAAATGCAGATACAAAATTAAGAGTTAATTCGTTATCCAATTTTTTTCATTAAAGTAAGATACTTGAAATACATTAGTACCATCAATTATACTTTACCAGCTTTAAAATAGGTTTGGTTGAATTAGTTCTTGTTTTCAGTAAATTTTCCATTTTGATTTCTGCTTTGAACTTATAAGCCTCGTTTTCACCTTATTTGTTTCGAATGAATAAATGATCATGAAATACTAATACCACAACTGAAAAGATGATATTGGTTTATAGTTGTAAAAGTAATAAATATTTGAATATATTGTGAATGTTTTTTAGAAAACTTATTCAGGAATTCTATTAATTTGAATTTTATCTGATGGCTTCAAGAATTGAAAGGTCAGTTTATGATTGGAATAAAACCATCAATACCCTGAACACATGTTGTAGCAACAGTAAGTCTTTCTTTGCAACAAACCAAATAATTTTTTAATGAGTTTCAATTTCTCAAGGAAAAAAAAAACCGTTCTAAAGATTTAAAAAGAATTGATAAGTGTAATTGAAAGCTTTAGAGAAAACAATTAGGATTTGTTTTAACTATTCTTAGGTTGCTAACAGTGTACTGATGCACTGGAGAAGCCAGAATTTTTCAGAAGGAAGGAGCTAACCTTTTCCAACTTTTTCTGATGGACTGACTTTATCTGTGAGTCCGAAGCGCACGCTAACATCCAGCTTTTTATTAGCAATGGAAATCATCATCATTAAATGTCTATCAGACAGCAGCCTTTGTAAACCCCAGTTTATCCAATCTATATTCACAGCTGAAGGGAGGGGCTATAGCCACCACTGTATCCGCCAATGTACTGATGTATTGTTTCTTCCTGTTGAATAACAAAAACAATGATTTTATTTAGCCCTATTAATTTTCAGGTGACCTAAAAGAAAGAAAACATACGTCTGTGTTTCAGAATAATTTCCACAGAAATCTGTCACTTCAATATTGTATTTAGTAGATATTACAATTTACAAAACTAAAATATCTGAACAAAAAAATCGGAAAAAAACACAATTAAGCTTTAAAGTTAGGATTAAAAATGCTTTCAGAAGCTTCTTCTTCTTTGATGGAAAACTTATAAACAAAATAAACAAAAACAGAAAATTTTTGTAAGGATATTAAATTATTATTAAAGAAATAATTTAATTAGTTGGAGTAAAAGTGAGAGAAATAGAATTTAAAAAATGCTTGAAAAGAAATTTTTGAAATTTTTGTTTTCTCTTCTTAGAGCTTGAGTGATAGTGGACTAAAATTTAAATATGCAAATGAAGCTTTGATGTAACGAGGAAAGACGTCATAAAACCCACGAACATTTTATGCACAAAGACCAGTTCTTAAAATTATTGCCCTTGATCTACGCACTTTATAACTTAAAAATTTTTCATTTTCAGGACGAATACTTCAGACAAAGTAAAGGCTTATTTATGGGCTTGGCGGCGTCCGCATTGTTAGCTGAATGAGTATGTCCTACATTGAGGACACAGCCCTAACTCTATTGGAAATAGGACAGATACACATCCCATTATTTGTCAGGTACGTTGATGATTTGTTATGTTATGTCAACATCATAGACAGGATTAAGGACGTATTTAACCAGATTTCTGATTACATTCAATTTGAAGTGGAAACAGAAGTAAATAGATCCTTACCGTATCTCGACATGTCAATAGAGCGTTCTAACACAGGTTTCCACACATCCTTGTATAGAAAGCCAACCTGGGCAGGCATTACCTTGAATTATAATTCATTTCTTCCGTTGTCTTTTAAAATCAATATTATTTCCATGCTTGTACAAAGAAGCTTCGTTTTGTTCAGCTCTTACGAGTTGTTTAACCGTGAAATTAATGAAATTCAGTGTATGCTTGTTGACAACGACTACCCCGTAGATTTCATTGATCGACATGTAAAAAATGCCATCAAGCGTCATTACAACAACGAAGCAGCGATATCCAAGTCACCTCCTAAGAGATACGTTTCAGTGTCATATCACCCACATTTATACCCTCATTTACGAAAACTCTCAAGTCCTTCAACATTTGCGTTACTTCCTCAAGATCAACATTACAGGCTAACCTAAAAGCTACTACAGCTCGGCAAGGTGCGAATACGGAAGTGGTTTACGCCCTCCGATGCATACAACACGAGTGTGTTTATTTTATGGAAACCGGACGTGATGTCACAGAGCGGATCGCTGAGCACTGGAGGCGTATCGTAACCGTAACAATGCATTAAAAGAAAAATTTTAAAATGTCGTTCTTTAAGCGGCATTCAATGTCTTAAGAGAAAATATTTTTTTTTAATAAAACTTTTTTGCTAATCTTTAAAAGTTTTAAAGTAATAAATAGT
>JAFIDM010044783.1:76215-96081 GCA_023159025.1 Thereuonema tuberculata
TACAATCTATGGTAACGATTTGGATTCGGGTCTATTTCCCAGAAATTCCATTTCTCCACCAACGATCATGCTCTATTTGATGGCCATGAGATACTGCTATCGCTCTGCAGCGCAGTTTCCATTGCAGGAGACTACTGCGAAGAACGGGAAGACTTATACCTTGCCACTCCTGCTGACAACATTTCCAGAGTCCATCCAACGAACGAGGACGTCGTCTTCCCAAGGCTCGTTTTATTAGTCCAAATGCGCAAAAATCCATGGGCAATGCGTGTGGAGACTTCACTGGTATCTCGGTAAACGGTATAGCCTGGATCCCGGTTTGCTGTTCCATTCGTGTCAGAAAATTCTGGGTCGATTTGGACGTATGGCTGGACGCCTTGTCTTGGTGGAGACGGACCTTGGAAACGTCGTTTCCGTAAAGAGCAGGCAGTTCCTGTGTATAAATTGGTGTCAGTACGTGATCCTGATAGTACGCAGAATTCACCTCTATATTTTGAGCCATCCTCCGTATCTGTAGCTTGCCTTGATAGGAATAACCCGCAACGATCATGAATCCCTTCGAAAAAGTTTCACGACATTCTCTGTACCAATTTGGAAACGATTTGGCTCCCACTGGGCGATTGAAAATCGCCCTTGGTTTATTGCAGTAGGACAGATAAACATACGCTTCCTCTAATGTGGCCACATACTTCCATTTATCCCCAGCGAGATGTCGTTCATACAGTTTTCTGCAATTTGTCTTACGTTCTGAAATGTGCTTTGGTAAGAGCTTGTGAACCTTCCTTTTATGTCTGTTTTGAAGTCCCAAATCTTTATAGATAATCTTGTTTACGGTACGAAGAGATGTTCCTACCTTCGCACCAATGGTCCTTTGGGTCGCTGGATTGTTCCCCGTCACCATTTTCTTGACTTTCTGAATGACAGTCTTTGTGCGACTTATAGGTGTCCTTGGATTTGCTTGCTTTTCAGTCCCGGAAATCTGTCCTGTACGGGCCAAACCAACACCAGCCAACACATTATGAACTCCTTTCTTCGAAATGGTAAAACCTCTTTTTCTACATGCCGTAATTATTGCGGAATAACTAAATTTCGCGTCGTAAAAGGCTGTAACGTACCATTCCCAAAACTGTGACACTTTCGGCGGCATTTCTCCGAACAAACTAACCCGCACCCCTCCACACTAATCTTTAAGTACTCACCTGTATGTTTGCATAAATTTGCATACCTTCTGTGATTGGTTGCGTCGTCACGCGCCATGCAAATCGTTACCATAGATTGTAAACAACCTTCTGTATTTCATATCTTAATATTATAGAAACAACTAATTGTTATATTCAAATATTAAGTTTAAAAAAGCATTTCATAAAGATTGTTTATTTTGCTTATATATGGATATCCTTTCCACCTTTGCTTATTCTTATTTTAATTTCTTAATGTATCATTATTTTAATTGGGTATTCTTGTCATGTTTTAATTGAAGATTTTTTAAAAAAATGTTTTAAAAATTTCTTACATTGTGATTTTTTAGTTCTAGTGTTTCAGTTGAGGGCAGCCTGGCTGCGGCACTCTGCCGACAGAGGGATTCCCGTTGTGTTCTCATGACATCACCCGATTGCACCTTGGCTTTTGTTATTCGTTGTAAAAATTTCTGTATAAATTGACCTTACAATTTTGTTCCCTCACTTGAGAAGGCTGTCTCTCGGCAGTAAAACGTTGTAACTTATTTCATGTTTATAGATTGTTTAGTGCTTAATCAGATGTATGGCTCTATGATTGATACCAATTCTAGTAATATATATATATTACAAATTATTTAAAAGATTTTTTCTTTCAAATTCCAAATTATTACGTTTTTTACAAACTGCTAAGTTTAGAGGTAGCTGTAGCTTTTTACAAGGAAAAACCCTATTGTTTTTGGTAAATGTCGGACCATTAGTTAAGGAAATAAGAATGAAAGCTTTCAAATTAACGTTGTCTTTAAAATCTCAAAAACAGTCGTGAATCTAAAACTGTTGTTTCAGCTAACCTGAAATCTTAGAAGTAAGTTGTAAGGTTTCACAAGAAAAGATCCCTAATGATTTAGATCAGAGGTGCCCATAAATTTGCTGCGCCCCTTAAGTATTATCCAACTTAAAATTACATTTGAGCCTTTACTTTGCTGCCAACAGATAGATTGAAAAATGTCATAACTTACAACAGCGACTGTCTCAGAATTTACTATTGGAACGTTGGTATAAAACTTGATAATTAGAACTTTATGTAAATTACATTTATTATTAATTATTGCTATAAATGATTTTCCTGCCATTGTTAAGAGTTTGTTTCTGTCGATATGAAGCTATTAATTTACTCTGTTTAGTAAAAAAATTGGTCAATTCTAAGTTGTCAGTTAACCCGAATCATCATTCCTTTCCTTTTCTTTTTTGCAGAACCCATAGAAATATTTTGTTTTGAATGAAATTGCTTGTTTTCATGGAAGAATCCAGGATTTTTCAAAAGGGGCTATTGAGAAATTTACTATTAAGAGCTTCGTTTTAGTTCAAAACGAAGCGCATTGCTCAGCGTGCTTCCGCCCTCCGTTCTGGAGATCTTATTTGCGCATGCAGGAGATACGGGGCACAGTCTACCAAAATCCTTTGATACTGGCATTTGAAAGTAATGAATGTAAGGAGTCACTGATTATTTTATCCGACCTTACCGGCTATAATGATTCTCTATCGGTCAAAACAATATATTTTTATGGGTTCTGTAAAAAAGAAATGGAAAGGGGTGATGATTCCGTTCAATTTTGAAAAATTTTATTGATCTCTATTTCTTCTCCTTCTCCTTTTTTCCCGTTTTTTGTTTCTTATGTTCTTGCTGTAATAACCACAACGGCCGTGCGACCGTTGTTCATGGGCGACCCATGTTACAAAGTTCTGAAGTTCCAGTTATCTCCGTCATTTCCTGCATCTGCACTTGACCCGTTATTGTTGCTTTGTTTCCAGGATTGTAGCTTACGGTGTTCGCCGGTAGATGTCCGTTCTAGTTGTATCACCTGACTACTGCCTCTTCTTCAATGGATTTTTCTTGTACGTAAATCGGCTGCATCTATTGAAATTTTAGCAGTTCGAAACATGTCGGTTTTAATGTTAACATTATCGATCTGCTAAAATTTCAATAGATGCAGCGGGTTTAATGTTTAATGATTTTTAAATTTTAGTTTGTGTGTTGTCTTATTATTTATTTAATCAATTCACACACGTTAAATTTATTATTTAAGAATCTTCAACATTACTGAAATGTAATCATTCGATGAGAGTGATAGGAAGTTGAAATTTGTGACATTGCAATTAAAGAAATAAATTACGCTAAAATGTAAGAAATGCATTGTTTCCTGTTTCTGTACGTAATCTCTGCTATAAGGATTATTACACCTCATCGATTTTATCACATTTAAGATCAGTTAGTCTTACATAAGTATTTAAGTATTTATAGCAGAAATTAAAATTTCGAAATTTAATTTTCGTTTCTTTGATACTCCGTTAATGAGATAAAATCTGTTATCGAATTCAATTCCCGGAATGTTTAAGGATAAATAAAACCGAAGATATTTTTATTCATTCATTAATTTGAAGAAGATTCTTTAATAATAAATTTAACTTGTGTGAATTGATTAAATAAATAATAAACCAACACAAACTAAATTTAAAAAACATTTAACACATTAAAACCGACATGTTTCGATCTGCTAAAATTTCAATAGAGGCAGCCGGTCTAAGTACAAGAACAATCCGTTGAAGAAGAGACAATAGTCAGGTGATAACTGCAACGGACCAAGGTTATTAGATAGGAGAGAAGGTTGTCTCCGCCGAGAAAGCGTTTTCTATTGGCTAGCCTGTTGACGTCACTGGGTTGGAAGCGGTTGGATTGCACAGCACTCGGAGCTTTAGTGTAACCCAATAACTATTTCTAACTCAAATTAAGAGTTTTGAAGTATTTAAATGTTTGTCCAATTGAAATATTATTTTTTGTCAGTCACTTACGATAATTTAGAAATCAAACGGAAAAAATGATAAGATTAAAAATTTTTTTGTTTCTCAAATTCTAACACAAAGTTACTTTCCTTAAAAAACATCTTTGTTAATACTTTCTTCACGCATTTAAAACAGAAAAATAGTAATAAGGACAAAAATAAATATTACAGGAAAAAAATCAATAAATTATTTACATTTTTCACTTACATGTTGCATTTACTTTGATGATGCTAAGTACTTCTGCGTCTTTCTGTGATGCGCTGCTGCAGCCGTTCGCAGTTTTTCTTTATTATTGCACCATCGCATTCTTAAAAATGTTCTTGTGCGTGCATAGATTTTAACAATTTCGGGTGCGACATCCGGAAATTTTCTGCTAATTTCACAGCAAAGTTTTTTTAGGACGTTACTTTCTCGTGAAAGAGAATCGACTCCATGCATTTGGATAAATGTCAGCTCAAACTGACTAACCTTTTGAAGCCAATCTGGGGATGGAACTAATAATCCTCCTCGTGACAGGGCTTCTATCCATCCCGTTGTCTCTGTAGGCAAAGTCAGTTGTTCTCCTGTTGGAATTCCGAGGGAACGATCGTATGATCTCCCGCGGAAGGCGAGGTATCCAGCCAAATATCGGAAACCTTCAGAAGAACAATCTGAGCCAACATTTGCTGCTGTTGACGCAGTTGCATCCAGAATCACATCTCTCATTTCAGTTTCGCCGTCCACCATAGATAATGTTTCCATCATATCTGGTAAAACATTGTTGAATAGTGATGATGTCAAGAAACTAGAGTCGTCATCTACGGCAACAGGATACTTGTTTGTGAAATTGATGTGAGAAGTATTCACTCCTAAAAGTAAAAGACGGATACGGCTTTTCACTTCCGTGGGTAAAGGATGGTCATAGAAATGCCGGAGTCCCCTGATTTGAGAGAAAAAGTTTTCTAAGAAATCCTGATTTAATCTGGCTGTTAAAATGTATTTTATATTTAATGATTTTAAATCATTTGAAAGTCCCAAGAGTGATCTGATGGAGGTCAGAAATCCTTTCTGGAAGGGAAGCAGATGTTTAGCTTTTCCAACTCTCATATGTTCACAAACTGCTGCAAATTCTCTAAGAATATTTTCCTGTAGGTCTTTGTGAACTCCAAATCCGCAGGCTATGGGTCTCTCATTATTAGATACTCTGGAATTCAGTACGTCAAATGAATCATTTACAAGCTTCACAAAGTCAGAAGTCTTTCTTGATTAGGCATAAGATAAAGAATTGCTTGCGCTGTTTAGTTACTAAACAGTTGTGTAGCTAAATACACACGCTGCCTTTCTCTACCTTTCACGTTTAAATGTTGCGTCGTTAATTTGGGACAAATTTTCATTTCCCCACAGTCCAAGGATAGAAGCCTTTCTATAACATATTTATCAAACTTGCAGTTATGAGGTAACAGAAGTCCATCATCCAGAAAATGATTGCGAAGCAGCTTTATTAAATGAGGAACGTCGGCAAATACCCATACTCGCTTTCTGGAATCTGTAGGATTTGCAAAGCAGGTATTTGTGTGAGACACATTTAGCTCCTTCCATACTGCACGATTGGTGCCACCCAGATCAGAGACTACACCAACAACATTGTATGCAGCGTCTTCTAAGGCAACAATGATTTGTTTTAGTAGGGAAGCAGACATGGACGTATCAAAATCAAAATATACAGGCTGTTTCCAACTTGAAAATAGGCCACGAACCATTGCTACCTGTACACTGCTGTGTGGACCCATAATTTTATCTTCTTCTTGGTCATAGGTAACTCTTCTGTCGACGTTCATTTCATCGAATGCAAGTATGCATACACGCTGTACTGGTGAAAAACTTTTTGCTTGGGATCTCATTAACTCCAATACATCACTTAAAATCCCAGGGCGACACCGGAATGAACAATTTGTCCATCTTTTCAGGGTACTAATTCCTGGCAATGGAAATCCTATGTTTTGCCTAAGAAAATTATAACCTTTTTTGGAAACTGCTCGAAGAGTTAATGCTTTTGCGATATCCTCCTTGCTCCATTTCACTGATTTCTTTCCAGTAATGAAACAGTTAATCTGGTTCGGAGTGAAAAAGTTTCCTAGGATCTCAGAAAGCTTAGTAGACACTTGACGATCAACTTGTTGTAAACTTTCTTTTAAGGATTTCTGTGCACACGTGAGTCGAACCCGTAAACTCTTGTTTCGTGCTCTTAATTTCTCATTGATATTGTTCAGGTTTCGATTTTTTCTCTTTAAGTCTTCTACTTCCCTTAATAGTTTTTCATTATTAATGGTTTGAAAGTCTTTATCTGTTGTAATGCCTTTATCTACTTTTTTCTTTTTTGGAGACAAGGTTTCAATTTTTTCTAAAGCTCTTTTTCTTACCTCACGGTGATGATATCTGCTTGCTATGTTGCTGTCATTAGGAGGTCTATGAGTGGGATTAATTACACAATCCGTATTCCTTGTTGAACTCTGACCAGGCAAATTTAATGAAGGAATTGCATCCGGCTTCAGACATCTTTTTGGCTTCAGTCCCAGTAACTCAGCTTTCAGATCACGCTGATAATCATCTTCACGAAAATGCTGTGAACATACTCTACCATTGTCTGGATTGATATTATCCCCACGCTTACACTTCGATATCCATGCTTTTCTGAAATTTGGATCTCGTGGAAATCTGTGATATATAATTTCGGAGCCTTTTGTTATTTTGTAATGAGCTGTGCAATTTGCAACTGCACAACTTGCCATTGTTTTGTCTTTCTGTCATTGACAAAATATCGTATCTAATTCAGAACACACTATCACTATTAGGATCTTCTAAGCTTTTCTAGACTATGGTAATCCTTTAAAGAATTTAAATTACAGCTTAAGTCTCTTCTAATGAAATTACAGGGATTCCTCGTGCAATCAACTAAATACAACTAAATGAAACTGATTAACATATCCATGAACCCAGGTTCACAGACAATTTTTTTTTTTTTTTTTTTATAAGATTGACACATTTTTAATTCAAATATCGGAGAAGATATAATAAAATAAAGCATTACAATAAAGTCATTTTTACTACATACGACATTGTTAAATATTGCAAAATAAGAAAAAAAAAAAAAAAACCTCTGAATTTTTATCAATTTTTTTTCTCTAATTTCTTTACTAGCATTTCAATTCTTTACTTTTCATTGGTCTTTATTGTAAAAGAAGTCAAGTGTAGTTAAAACCTAATTTTATTTTGAATATTTGATGCAATAACAGTGAAATTTATAATTTATGTCTCAGTAGTATCTTTGAAAAGATCATTTTTCGATTTATTTATTTATTTATTTATTTATTTATTTATTTATTTATTTATTTATTACTTATTTTTTTTAGAGTGTCAGATTGTTTCTCAATTTAATATTTCCAATATTATTTCTGTAATTTCCAAAAACCTTTTTTTTTTTTTTTAAACGAAACACTCGTTCTCTTCTTTACTTCAATAGAAGAGAATTTCCAAGTTCCAACCCTGTGACGTCATGCTCAGATAGCAAATATCGCGTTGCCTACTACGATTTGGACCCCCCCCTGGCAACGGACAACTACCGGCGAACACCGTAAGCAACAATCCTGGAACCAAAAGAACAGTAATCGCCAAATACAGATGCAGGAAATGACGTAGGCAATGACGGAGATTATAAGAAGCATTTTTACGTGCATAGTTCATAGTTAATTTCACTTAGTTAATAAAAGCCGTTGCACCTGGCTGATACACAAAAAGTTTTAATTCAGAAATAGTTAATATACAAGACTTGATAATTAGCACCCAGCTGTGCTTGAAACTATAGTCGTCTTTATCTTAACCATTTCTGAATCAAAACTTTGTGTATCAGCCAGGTGCATCGGTTTTTATTTGTGAAATTAGTAATGACGGTGATAACTGGAACTACAGAAATTAAATTTTGGAATGTTTTGGGAATCCCAGGGCCGTTGTGGTTACTACAGCAAGAATAGGAATTTATATTAAAAATAAAATTGGAAAAAGGGGAGGGGAAGAAGTAGAGATCAATAAAATTGCAAAATTAACCCGAATCAAAACCCTATCCTTTTCTTTTTTGCAGAGTCCATAGAAATATATTGTTTTGACCGAAATGGAGTCATTATAGCAGCTGGCCTCAGATGAAATAATCCGTGACTCCTTACATTTGCATAACAGGTCATTAGATTCATACGCCAGTATCAAAGGATATTGGTAGTCAAGTCTGTCACCCCGTATCTCTTGCATGCGTAACTGCTGAAAAAATAAAATCTTCTGAACGGATGCGGAAGCATGCTGAGCAATGCGATTTCGTTTAGATCAAAACGAAGCTCTTAATAGTAAAATTATCTGAGCAATTACAAAGAGAAATTAAAAAAAAGTTAAACTAGGAACTTGTACACTTTGCTAGAAACCACTTTAAACATTATTGTGGAAATAACGTAAGTGGCTAAGAATGAATAAACTGTTTTCATCTAAAACTGGAAGTGACCTGAACCGGAAGTGCGATTCGTTTTCTCAATGTCTACGAGAAATCAAACGGGATATAATTGAGAGGGATTAGATTCCTTGTTTTGTCTATGGAGATCATTTATACGGAAACGTTTGGATACGACATCGCTGAAAATTATAAATATAATATTTGATTGCTGAATAAAAGCTCATTATGAATTTCATAGTAAAACCTATAAATATTAAAGAAATGAACTCAAGAGTCTATTTAATCGAATATCACGAACTAAAGGAGATGCGATTTCATTGAAAGGGTTACGTGACAGCAGACGATGATTTATGAAGAAAAAAACAGACTCTGAAACTTACAAAAAAACACTTTATGGATTCCATTGAAATCTTTCAATGCTGTATGAATATTTCAATTGATTAATTTATTTCTTTGAAAAATCCAAAAATTTTTCCTTACGGTAATGATATTTCACCGTATCGCTACAAAATGTGTCAAGAGTACTGAAGGTTTTCCTTCAACCATAAACTGACCTTTCAATTCTTGAAGCCATCAGATAAAATTCAAATCAACAGTATTCCTAAATAGGTTTTCTAAAAAGCATTCAGAATATAGTCATTAATTTATTACTTTTACAACTGTAAACTAATATCATCTTTTTAATTGTATTATTAGTAATTTCAAGATCATCTGTTCATTCGAAACAAATAAAG
The DNA here is from genome assembly GCA_023159025.1 of Thereuonema tuberculata. Taxonomy (NCBI): domain Eukaryota; kingdom Metazoa; phylum Arthropoda; class Chilopoda; order Scutigeromorpha; family Scutigeridae; genus Thereuonema; species Thereuonema tuberculata. Next base: position 85,437 of record JAFIDM010044783.1, read on the forward strand.
TGAAAACGAGGCTTATTAGTTCAAAGCAGAAATTTACTAAAAACAGGAACTAATTCAGGCAAACCTATTTTAAGGCTGAAAAAATATAATTTATGGCAATAATGTATTTCAAGTGCAATTTTTAAAAATATCAGTTTAGTATTAACTTACAAAATTAAAGTTAAAGATATCAACTATAGGCCGTGACAGGCCTTTGGGGTTGTGGGAGGTAAGGCTTCCAGCACTGCTAACCAACGGGACAAAGTGGGGCCGGGGGAGTCAGCCCGACGCCCGCCCGCCTTTAACTCTCGGGAAAGATAGCCAGTACCCATTCTACAGAGGGCTGGGTAGACCCTAGAACCCGTTTGGAGGAAAAAGGAGCGTGGAAAAATCCCCGATCTCCGTCGAGGACGGGAATCGAACCTGACTTCTCCAACCCACAGCCAAGCGCCCTTACCCACTCGGCCAACGGGCCCTAATATTAACTCATATTGGTAATATCTTACTGTATTCATAAAATTCGGTAAAACGAATTAAACTCTTAATTTTGTGGCTGCATTTAGGGTTTTTATACTCATTAGTTGTTGATAATTTTTTCAACGAACATAAACATCTTCTTGAAACATGATTAGCATATTTTAAGACAATAGAAATCATATCTGAGGATAAAAGCCGACACTCAAAGGGAAAATTAATGTCAGACAGATTTTCAAATTAGATTTACTTTCGTTCAGTAAATTGATTGTTTCAGAAATATTCTTGATAATTTTTAAAGAAATGGCAAATCAATTACAGAAATAAGGATTGAGATTACAATGATTTTATAAAAGAAAAAAATTTATTTGCATAAAATATCTAAGCACAGAAGAGAAGGCTAAAACTTACATAAAAGGTTTTTAGATTATTACGAGAAAACAGTTAGCAATATCTTTTTCATGAAGAATCCTTGTATTTTTACTAAATATTTCAATAAAATATGTATGAGATATTTTTTCTAGTTATTTATTTGAAGGATCTTTTTTTAATTATATTTGTAATCTTCAGAAACTGTGAATTGTGCTTTTTGTTTTATAATAATTTCTTTCAATGATGTGGATTGATACTTTAGAATTTTAAATTTCTACATCTGCATTCAAAGAAATAAAAAATCAAATTTCTTTTTACCCTTTTTTTCAAGTAAAAAAGTGAAGCTATGAAAAATAGTAAAGGAAAGATAACGATTCCGTTTTAGTAACTTTTGAACATATCAATGCATATTCTTGAAATTGGCTGATTATAAAAGTTGATTGACCTAAGAAAATTTCGAATTTCCTCTCAGAGAACATTGTGGAGAAAGTTACAAATTAAGACGAAAAAAATCCCCACAGGAACCCTTTCAACAATCCGTTAATTTCTGTTGATAAAAACAATGCAAATTACTTCCTGGCTTTTAAATTTGTCGATGTCTTCATGTCATTAAAATTAATTTAACTGATGTAAGAGAAATAAAAGGATCCATTTTATATGTCTTGTGGCGTTGCATGTTCAAGGTCCAATATTTGTGCGTCCATTGGGTTGAATTTGGATCGGATGGTAAATCCGCAGCCCTTTTGCCTTTTATCTCGAGTAATAAATACACTCCTGGTTTTACAGAAGTCTGGGTGACTCCTAAGCCTATTTCGAGGTGAATATCTAAGGGAAAAGTACTCGATCTCAGTCTGAAATTCAGCTGTCTATTTCTACACCGCTGACCACATTACTGGACCTTAAATGGAGATACTCGAACTTACATGGAGATGGGAAATTTTAAGTTCCGTCTTAAGAAATTTTATAAGTTCCATAATCGTGTCATATGTAGATAAAGATAGTAAACTTTTAAATGAAATTTAATTAAGATCAAATAATTGTTGTTTTGGTTTTTTTCTAGTAAAGAATTTCCCAAAATTAAAAAAAAATTCACAGACATCCCCCCCAAAAAACAGCCTGAAGTTGATTCTAGGGAGCAAATGAGTTCAACTTGAAGATCTGTGTGCAGGTGCTGAAGTTATATAATAAGTACATTACATTAATGCGAAATCAAATTAAAATAAATTGACAATTAAATGGTTGAATAAATCAAGATAACATTAACTACAGAAAATACAGAACAATAATGCTATAATGTTAATTAAATTAAAGTTGTTTATTTTAAATACTAATTGCAAATTTTCAGGAAGTATATAGGGTCTTCCCTTTTTCAAGCAAAAAATAAAATATTTGGTATGTATACAACAAACAAAATCGGTAAGAAGTTTAAAACAAAATTTAAAAACACATTAAATTAACAAATTTACTTGTTGTCACAATAATACACCAATTTAATTCATTTCCATTATTTAAAAGAATAATGAATACGATCTTAATTACTAATCAAGCAATATAATGAGATTATTAATAATTGAATTCATCTGTTATTTTTACTTTATTAACATCCGTTTTTATTAAATACCGCAATAACACAATTGCATTAGGTTTTACATTAGCTCCCTCATATCTATTAAAACTTTTTTCTTTTGTATTTTGTATTATACAACTCTCTAAGATTTTTCTAAAACTCTAAAATCTATTTCTTTATACAAAATTTTAACATTATTGTTCATAATAGTCCTTTTTTTAAAAAGTGGTCAGCAATGTCAGATATGTCCATATTTTTGTTTTTTATCTCTACCGTGTTCCGAATCACGGTCTGTTAGGATTTTTTTTTTATTCTCAGTTCATATTTTTATTTTTTTTTACTTTCGACTCTGCGTTTTGAAAAATTAGTCTTACAAAAATTTGCTTTTCGAAAACTTGTATTACATCTATTGCTATTTTTTCAATCATGTTTATCTTTGTTTCATCTTTCCTGTCATTTTGTTTTCCGTTTTCTTCAATTAATTTATTATTTCCTCCTTGTTTCTCTTTTATTGCTCTGTTTACTTCAAAACTTTCTTTTAGTTTGTTTTCCCCTTGATCATTAATCTGTCAATTACTTGTTCCTACGTCGCTTGTTGATCTGATGTCACCCTTTTCTCTATTGGTTAAAATATTTCTGTTTTATTTTCTGATATTTTGATTTTGAATTCTGTAAACATACATATATATCGGAGCCTCTGAATCTAAAAGTCGAGTAAGATGTAGCCTTCTCAATTAATTTGTTTTTTTTCTATTTTTATTTTTGTTAATTTTTATTATTTTTATTTATATATAAGAATGATGATGGACGCTGAAGTGAATGGTCAGGTAGCAGATACGAGGTACCAACCCAGTGTGTGTTCAACTGCTCAGAGACCCGTAAATCTGCCGAAAAAATCGCGGGTCTGCGAATCCATTAGATACGGCGGAGCCACGAAAAATCTACGGCAAAACTGCCGGCAGGACGCTGGCTAGCTGCCCCCGATCACCTTGGTTTCAGCAGCCTGCTAATCCGACGCAAATGAAAGACAGTGTTTGTGAAGTTATTGGTCGCCGAAACATTCCTCGGGAGAAAGTCAGTAGGTCCGGGTGTAGCCCACTGCAGAAGCTCACTTACTGCCAAAATGTTTGCTGAAATCGGAATGACTCCCGGCCTTTAAAACCCCGAAATGGAGAAAGTACCAGTGACATTTGCTTCTAAGTAATTCCGTTTTTACACGAGTGAAGTGTATCCGTCAATCCTAAAAAAATATCTGAATGTTGTAAACACGCAGGTGAGTCAGCTGTTGTGCTACGAGACCAAGGTTCCCGTGGTGCTCCGCGATGGAAAAACTGTAAGTGTAAAACTTCGATAAGCTTATGGCTTATTTTTACGTGTGTTTGCTGGTGAATTCCTTTATTTTGTTATTGCCTGTGCATTCTCAACGAGACTTACAAACTTTAGTAAAGAACTTTCTTCAGAGAAACTGTTCAAGGCTGTTTAGTTTATTTAACTGATTATTTTTTTATTATTATTTTTCTTAAATGGAGGGAAGAATCCCGCTACAACAGTAAGTGTGAATAATGTTAGACGTTAGTTATTTTTATATTGTATTCAGATATTACAGTTAAATGTAAGTTTTATAAGAGTGTAAATATGGTTAGTTCGTTTTTAACTCTGTTTCGGATTATTTTTATTGTTTTTGTTCGTTTTTCTCAAAAACGAGCTGGTAGCAGAGTGCTTTATCTTAATATTACCTGTTTCAATTCATTGAGTAATTTGTAGAAGACACATTCACGAGTGGATTATTTCTTTTATTAATTAAATAAATATTACTCCGTTACAGATCTAACAAAGTTCCTTTAGTTTCTCTTATGTGAAAATCGCCACAAGTTTTATAATCTATTCTATTTACAATTCCCATTTCATTTTGATTTTCATTATAATTTATTTCTTATTGTTTGCTTAACAAATTTTTAATTTTATTTTTATATCTAAATTCTAAGTATATATTAAAGGATTTAAATATTTTTTTAAAAAAAAATGCACTGTTTTAATGAAGATATGGGATAAAAACTTTATTTTCAATCTTTTCCATTTCTTTTTCTTTAAATGTTTTATAATATCTAATTTGGTCATTAATGATTTTATCAGTGTATTCATTTTTCTTCAAAATTCTTTTCCAAAATTTTGTCCAACCTCCTCAAAAAATTTTTTCAATATTGTTTTTTATATTAATTTTATAAACTACATTGAAATTCAATTCAATTTGGTCGCTTTTATGTAATGTTCCATTTTAATTTTTTTATTATCTTTGATCAATTTAACCTCTAAGAACTTCAATTCATAAATTTCTACCAACTCTTTTTAAAATTTTAAATCTTTGCTTTTTTTATTAAAATTTTCAAAAAAGGTATCAAATTGTCTTAATGTTATAAACCAAATGACCAAAATATCGTCAACATATCGAAAATATTCAAATTTTTGTTTGTTTTGTTTTTCATTTAATAATTTGTTTTCAAAATGGTTTAAATACAAATTACATAAAGTTCCCGACATTGGAGAATGCATAGGAAAACCCTATGTTTGTCTAAATTTTCTTTATCATGCTTAAAAAAAGTGTTTTGGTTTAGAAATTCTACAATTTCCATAAAGATTTTATCATCTAAATTCTATTCTAATAAAATCTCCTTAATATTAAAAACATATATATTGAAAAGGCCAAACACACAATTTTTAAAAATAAACTTTATGATTTAAAAATTAAAAATATATATACGTTTCGGCTTGCCGAAATTACAAGCCTTTCTCGATGCAACTTACAATTAAAGAAATAAACTCCTTTTTATACAGCCTAACAAAGGAAAAAGAACAATCATGGGATTTTTTCCCCTTTTTTGTAGAACCCATAGCTTTTGGATCTGTTCGAATCAGAACGCAAACCTTAAAGCACCAATCAGCAGATGAACCAAAGTGCCCTCTCTGATGAGAGAAACAAACTAATTTTGTAAATAACATCACAAAGAATACATGTGGTTCAGAACATAAACAATTTAAAGTTACTGTTATACAATTAAAAATTCATTAAAAAATTTTCTCCTATTTAATATCCAAAAAATTTTCAAAAAAAAAAAATTTTTTTCCCTCTTCAATTTCATTAATGTACAACAACAAGGATTTATTTTTTTCTCCTTTATGAAATATAATATATCTATGCACTTGATTATTTACTTTAATCCCTATTTCAAGTCCATTATAGTTTTTTTTTTATTATTTCGAATCCAGCATCGAATCCAATCCTCTCTAATAATAGAAACGAATAATTAACACAAAAATTCATGTGGTTCAGAACATAAACAATTTAAAGTTGCTGTTACGGGAACAAGCAAAATTCATGAATGTTTTCTTCCATTCTTTTACTAACCATATCCAATATTTCACTTTCAATGATATACAATATCAAGGGTTTTTTTTTCCTCCTTTATGAAATGCAATACATTTATTTATTTAATTATTTAATTTAATATTTTCTCATTTCGAATCTATTTTGTTTATATTTTATATTAATAAATACTTTTTAAACAGTTAATACGGAGTTCACTTGGAGTTCTAACTATTATACAACTGAAAGTGGAGGAAAATTATCCATATCTGTAATTACATAAATAAACACATTAACTTAATATGTTAACTAACACTATTGATATTGAGTTTATTTGAAGAGTTGGTCTCTAGGTTTTTTGGGAAACCTATATTGATATATTTCTCTTACACACATTTGGTCATTGTAACTGTTTTTCGATGTGAGGATTAATACTGACTCCATGCATTTTCGGAGATGAATGTCCGTAGCCCGTCCGATGATTGAAGGATTTTGGAAGTCAATAGAATGTCCCGTTTCTACCATATGGGAGAAGGTTTTATAGGTGAGATCTCTTCGTTCAATGGCGCGTCGATGGTCCGCCAGTCGGTCCTTCAACTTCCGGCCCGTCTCCCCGACGTATTGACAGCCATGTTGTTGGCACGGAATCGAGTAAATTACTACCATTTCTGATGGTAGGTTAGGCTTTTCCCTTCTAGTCCTCGTGATGGCGGCCGTTGAATATTTATTTGGTGATGTGACAGAGTTGTCGTAGCTTTTTAAAAATTGTTTAACAATGGTCACACAAAAGGGTGGTAATCTATGGAAATGTACGTAGAGTTTTTATTCTTTGTTGCTTCATTAATACCATGCTGGGAATCACCGTAGATTGCTTTCAGACACAACTTAAAGTTCTTTTGTATGAACCACAATAGGTAAGAATTCTTTAAAAATAAATTACGCAGATATTCCAACTCGATGTCAAAAACTTCAATCCTGTTAGATAAATGGAAAGCACGAATGATAGCCTTCTTTATCACATTGGTTTTAAAAGCCGATGGACAAGAGGATTGATAATTCAGTGTTACCCGTGAATATGTCGGTTTTCGAGAAACACTTGTCACCATTCCTGTTTTGTCTATTGAAATTCTTTTGTCTAAGAATGAAATAGCATTATCTAGTTCTTTTTCTTCGTTGAATCTGATATCTGTATGAATGACCGTGAACGCTTCTTTAATGAAGTGGCTGTCTGATTGATGTGCATAAAAATGAGGTCATCCACGTAACGCATATATGCGGCGATAGTAATGTGACTAGCATCGATAGAGGTGTTATGCCCAAATCACACCAGTATATTTTTTCATCATTGATTTGCTTCGTTGAAAATGACCATTGTTTTCACTGAAATGATCTTTTCCTTTATTTCCACCTTATAGACGAAACATGATGAAACAGCGCATATAATTGGCAGAGCGCTAGCCAATCAGAGTTGAGTTCGATATTATGGCGAACGGTTCCCCAGTTTACGAAAAGACGGTGTTTAATCTTTTTTTTTAGAGGTTAAAATCGTGTTTCGGCAACGCAATTTCGGTAGAATTTGAAATGACTTTTAGCAAGCTGTCAATCTATTCGAAACTAATTGTATATTGTATTCAAGCATCTCTACTATTTAAGCGAAAGCGAGCTGAAACAGCGGTAAATCTCACAGGCCTTTGCGAGCGTAATGAGCTGAAGAAGAAATGAAATCTCTCATTAAAAGTTGTCATCTGCAGATTCTAACGCATAGAATTAATTTATTTCAGTAAAAATATTGTTTATTTTCGAAAGATAATCTCCTCACTGGGATACTTAATTTATAAAAGCCTTCCGATTCAATCGAAACGGTGGCAAAATGGCGCCGGTTGGCTTCTTCGCTCTCGAAGCTCGTCTGTTCTAATTGGAGCTTTCACTAATTGCTATCATTGAAAACATCGATCGGATAGAGCAGTTTCTAAATTTTTTCATCATTGAAATCAATGATGAAAATGGTCAAGTGAGGCAAATCACACGATCAGACCTCAAAGACATGAAAACAATGATGAAAAATATGATGGTGTGATTTGGGCATAAGCATTGATTAGTGTACGTATTTCTTTATAAACTTTGATTCTTTCTTCCGATGTAGGAGGGTTACATGACACTTTCAGAATTTCGTTCCGTTCTTGATTACTTTTCGTTTTATTATTCTCCAACTTTTTAGTAATCTTTTTTAACAGGTTGTATACTTTGACTGTAATGTCTCCTTTGATTTCAACATAATATCCATCGTTTACTAATTCTTTTAACTTTTCCATATAATCTTGTTTATTTATAACCACTTCATGAGATTTAATAAAAACCAACTTTTTATATTTTCCTAAGTTTTTTAAAATCTCTATTTCTTCCTCTTTAAATTTTTTTTCTTTTCTCAAAGGCATATTTTTGAAACTTTGTAATTCTTTTAGAAAATGTTCTTTTTCTTTAGGAATTAATTTATTAGACGCTTCCTCCAAAGTAACAACTGTATTTATATCTAAATGTAAATTTATATCTCTTTATCATATACGTAATCAATAACTTTATTTAATAAAGCTATTTCTTTCGTCTTAAATCTTCTTTTGCTCAAATTTATCACAAAATCTAAAACAGTGTTCATTATTATTATATCTTAATCTAAATTTCTTCATATAGATGCAAATACCATTTAGATATAAAAATAAAGTTAAAAAATTTGTTCTACAAAAAAAGAAATTATACTGATAATCAAAATGAAATGGGAATTCCACATATTATCAACACGCCGAAAGATGAACCTCCCAGAATGCAAAGTAGATTATAGGTTGTCCTTTCCTGGCCGACGGCTAATATTGAAACAAAAGAGAAGCGACCTCTTCTCTTTCAATGCTAGCGGTCAGCCAGGAAAGGACAATCTATAATCTACTTTGCATTCTGGGAGGTTCATCTTTCGGCGAGTTGATAGATTCTAAAACTTGTGGTGGTTTTTATAGTAAAAGAACTTAAAAGAACCTAAAAGAAACTAAAAGAATTTTGTTAGAACGTGTTTTGGAACACGATACAGCTTTAAAAAACTAAAATTTGGTTATGATTATGATTTTTCTTTTTTTTTTAAATCTATATTACTAAAATCTTTTATTTCTCTATCTGTCTTTCGCAATTTTCTGTGAGAATGGAAAATAGAAATAATTTTTACAACGAAATATCCGCGACAGAAATCGAACCTACAACCTTCTGATCTGAAGTCAGACGTCTTATCCATTTGGCCATTGGGACTACAATTCTCTTCATATTGTTTTTGACTTATATCTCCATTCCCTTCCCCCATCAATAAGGAATATATTCAACCTTTTTTTTTGAATCTCAAGGTTTTTTATTTATTTCCCATCCGTCAGTTTATATGTAATTCGAAACTGACAATTAGAACTGTAATTGCCGAACCGTTGCAATTGTTTAATTATTCTTACTTAATCAAATTCTATGAGATATTGAAAAAAAAAGGTGCGTATACACGGCAGATATTGGAGTAAATAAAACAGAGGCAAGAAAGAAAAAAGCACTCTTTTTTTTTTTTAGGTGGAATACCGAAAAAAATCACTATTTGCAGCTCAAAAACAATCAATGTTTGTAACTCAAACGTTACTGAAAATTGGCAATCTATATTACTAAAATCTTTTATTTCTCTGTCTGTATGTCTGTCTGTCTGTCTGTCTGTCCGGCGCAGTTTTCTGTGAGAATGAAAAATAAAAAGAATTTTTATAACGAAACATCCGCGATAGGAATCGAACCTGCAACCTTCTGATCCGAAGTCAGACATATTATCCATTAGACCATGGGATCTACAACTCTTTTTATATTTTTTTTTGACTGATCTGTCAGACCTGACCTGACTTTGTCTGAAAAGTAACAATCTATATTACTAAAATCTTTTATTTCTCTGTCTGTCTGTGTGTCTGTGCGGCGCAGTTTTCTGTGGGAATGAAAAATAGAAAGAATTTTTGCAATGAAACATTCGCGACAGGAATCGAATCTGCAACCTTCTGATCCGAAGTCAGAATCTTATCCATTAGGCCATGGGAACTATAACTCTCTTCGTATTAATTTTTTTTTGACTTATCTGTCCAAACTGAACTGACTTTGACTGAAAAGTAACAATTGTAATAAAAAAGAAAAAAGTCGAATAAGAAAGAAGCAGTACTTCATTAGGTAGAATGCTGAGAAATCACTATTTGTAACTTAAAAACCACTGTAAAGTATCAATTGGAATGAAAAAAAGAGTCAACAAAGAAAGAAGCAGTATTTCTATTAAGTAGAATACTGAAAAATTATTATTTGTAACTCAAAAACCATCATTATTTGTAACTTAAGAACCACTCAAAAGTATCAATTGGAAAAAAAAAGAAACAAGAATAAAAGAAGCACTATTTCTCTTACATAGATTACTGAAAAATCACTGTTTGTAACCCAAAAAGCTAGAATCACATCATAGTAAAAAAACTAACGATAAATATGCGGCTCATCAACCAAGATGAAGGAGAGTGTCGATAACATCAATCGAATGATAAGTGTAAGAATACAAGGAGAGACTACACAGCGTACAAGTGCGAATAAAATTGATACTTCTGATAATCCACCAAACGAACATCTCAATCTGCCCGAGTATCTGAATGCATTGAATCTCAGCGGTATTCCTCAACATCGTTTGTTATTGAAGATTGGATCTCCAATAATATTGTTGCGAAACATGAATCCCAAGTTTGCATACTGCAATTGAACTCAACTTAAATGCCATTCATTCGATAATGATCTCATAGAAACCGAAATTATAATAAGAACTCACAAAGGAGATTTTGTTTTCATCCATAGGATGTCTATGCAAC
>JAFIDM010045376.1:0-33184 GCA_023159025.1 Thereuonema tuberculata
AGTTTTATGTTGTTATGTTTTTAGGTAGAAAAGGTTACTTACACAGTATATTACATACGTACGTTGATGTAATTATATGTACTTCCTAATTAAGAAATTAAGATTATATCAATAAGATTCCCTCATTTACGGTAAAATGGATTCTTTCAAGGCTTACATAAAATAGCAGGTAAAACAAAAAAGAAAAAATATTATGTAGAAGATATTTTGAAAAATAATATTTGTTATTACTTAAAAAACAGAGGAACTTTGCAGTTGCAATTGATTGAATCAAATCAATATTAAAATCCAATAAGCCCATCCTATGTCATATAGCAGAGTGGCGCAGTGGAAGCGTGGTGGGCCCATAACCCAGAGGTCCGTGGATCGAAACCACGCTCTGCTAATACTTTTTATTTATTAAGATTTTTTTCTTTCTTTCTTTCTTTTTTTTTATTTATTCATTTATTTATTTTTATTTTTTATTTTACTTATCTGCAGCTATTCCTATTTTCTAATTTAATCTTAATCTCATCTTAAGATTCCAGAGATACAGAAAACAGGATCATTATGTTGGAAAAAGTTCTCTTAGAATAATGTATTCTCAAAGAATACGAAATATTTGTTTCGTGTTTTTTTTTTTTATTTCCTAATTCCCAATCACACAAATAAATAGACTCTAAATCATAAACATCATTCTTTATTTCAAGCCTTTTCTAGTTTTTATAAAAAAGAAATAAAGTTTATTTATGAAATATTATAGAATTTCTGTTGTTAGCAGAGAAATCATGAAGGATTAGCGTCTGAGATAAGAAACAGATCGTATAAAACTTCTTTTTATACAAATTTAAAAAAAAAATTATCGGAGTAGTCTAAACTCCGATATAGGAACCATGTCAATTGCGTATCAGTTGCGTAGACTAAAATGCCTTGACAATTATGCTTCCGTTAATTTTTGAATTATATTATTCTGTTTTGTTTGTGTCTGTGTGTGTGTGTGTTTTCTCTCCAAAATTCGATTTAGCATTACATAAATATCGATTTATATTTTCTTGTCGTATACAGCGTGTATTGAAACTCTCTGTAGAAATTTTAATGGGAGACAGAACAAACCTTTTTCGTCTATGAATGTTACGGCAACCTTCGGTGCTAGTGGGCACTATATCCTGGCCACAAAGATCGCCCGATTTAACATTTATCTACTTCTTCCTTTGAAGAACCTTGTGTTCGAGACTCCCATTGACTCACAAGAAGACGTCGTCGCAAGAATCGCTGTCACCGCTGCAGCTGTTCGCCAAATGCCGGGAATCTTTCAAAATGTACAGCAATCCATGCTTCTACGTTGTCATGATTGCATCGCTGTTGCCGGCCGCAATTTTGAGCATCTTCTTTCAATAAACATATTGTTCACACTTGTTTCCATTCATTTAGGTTTGCCTTGGAGATCCATACTTCTTTTCTATAGACCGACAGACGGTTCTTGATGATCCCGAATTTTCGCGATTTCACGTGATTGACGCGAGAATAGCCTCTATCCATGTCTTCTCACAAAATGGCGAGAAAGAAGGCTTATCGACTCCGGGAAAGAAGCGGCCACGAGCAAGCCCCGTTACTGATGTAGATGATTTTGACCGATGCCTTATTCGCCGCTGCATCCATCGTCTCTACGCTGAAGGTAAAAATCCAACTTTAACATTTTTCCTCTAGCATTTTCCTAGTGACAGACATTCACAATACTACATTCCTTGAGACCTGCTGAAGAGGCTAATGGCCAGATCTCGCGTTTTTCGTTATTCTCGTGCAAACGTGATCATCAAGAACCATCTGTCGGCCTATAGCCGAATGCAGCGTCGCAAAATAGCGCCCTCTAGCATCGGAGGTTGCCGTTAGCGAACATAAGTTACATTCATAGATGAAAAAGGTTTGTCATAACATATCCTATCTCCCATTAAAATTTGTACACATTTTTGATATACCATGTATATAATGCAAGCATTAAACGTAATAAATTGCCTAACTTTTAACAAAATGATTAAAGAATCATTTTTTACATTTTTTCTCTAATTATCTATGAAGTTTTATAAAGTTTGATGCTGCACTAACTTTTACATTTGAGGTTTTTTTTGTTTTTTTTTTGTAAATGGGTCAAGAAATCACATGTGAAGACGAAAGAAAAATCCACAGAAAACATTAGGAAATGATATGTAACAATAGGTATTAATCCATTTAGCTAATCCACTAATTCCTCGTGTTTAAAAGATCGGATTAACCCAAACTTAAGTATTAAAGTGAATTAGTCTTTGTTTCATTGGAAACTGAAAATTTCTAATCAGCAAATATAATTTTTTTTTAAAAAGTAAATATTTTATAAATGTTATAAAAATTAGCAGATACTACAAACAGTAAATAAACGCTGAATTTTCGTAATTTAAAGAGAAAAAAAATTGGACAATGTTTTTTGGGAAAGTAGGCTTCAAGATCTTTTAAAAAAACATTATTTATTTTGTGATTGGAATTATTTATCTGACAATTCTTTAAAAATCATGTTTTCTTGTTTACTCCATAGGATTAGGAAGAGAGATTAATTCTAATTACGGTGAGTTAAGATAACAATAAAATTATAATAATCAGAAGATTATTCATAATCCCTAGAATGATATTCAGATATAAAGTAAAAGGTAAATAGAGGGATATAAATTAAACTCCCTAATTCTCCGTATTACTGACTTTGAACTGTTATGAAATTATTTATAAGGAAGTTCTTTAAACGATTTGCTGAGTAAGAAAAGACTTTGAAACAATAAAACTTAAAGAACTGCTATTTCAGGAACTGAAGACGTCAACACAAATTAGTTTACTACGAGATGTCTTTGCATAATCTATTAACCATTCGTTGCTTAATAAGGCGTTAGATCAATCCATCTACCATACACAATTTTACGTACTTATTACATCTTACTTTATGCAAAATTTTCGATATCCTGGAAGTCAGGATCAAGTTCTTCAGTCCTTTGTATAGTCATTTCTGGCTACAGGATTTCTCCCCTGGGGTTATTGGTCTAATCACACTGATCAGATGGTTGGGAGGTAGTTTTATATCTAATTCCAAGTGTAAGGATACTGAGGGGGTTTTCCAGGCCTTCCTCAGGAAACCCCTATGGAATGACTTCAAAACCGGAAGAGAAAGTGAAGAAGACAAATACAGGAAAGGAAAATGAAATAAAATCCATGCCAGCGCCGGGATTCGAACCGGTTTTCGATGCATCAGCCTCATGGGAAGTTAAGGAAGTTCCTAATACTTGAAATAAAATAAATTAAGCACAAATTCAACAGGATGAAACGTTTACAAAAATTAAATTAGATAGACTCTAAGTTAATCGTAATTAGGACTGAGAGAGAGAGAGAACTGGACTGTAATAACAATTTGAAATGTTAAAAGAACACAGGAAGTGCGAAAGAATTTATAGCCTAGTTTCCTGAAAGGATTCAATTTGAAATTTTAAAAGGAGAGTTTGCTTTTCTAAGCTAAGAGTCGTAGTTATTCTTATTGGTTGGGAGCGGAGCAAGACTTGCTATTCACGATTCCAGAAAGTCAGAAGAGACGTCCGTGGGCCATTGAACTATATTTACAATCAGCTAAGAGAATAAGAAAGTTTTGCCTTGAACTCATGTGCTGGATCAACGTGGATCAGTGAATTACTCTCAGAGTTTATCTCTGGAATTTGATTACGAAACGTCAAGGAAAATCAAAAGTTATTTTAATCTCAACTTTAAGCCTATTTCTATTTAATGCTCCGGGTATAGTCGTTATTTTACTTAATGTTGATGAATTAAATAAAATATATACAATCTCTCAGTGTAATCTGTTCAATTTTATAACTTTATTTCAAAAATGAAAGAAAAATCAACATTATGTAAAACAGCATCTGTAAATAACAGTTGTTAAATTCATTGAAATATACATTGAAATTTGCAAGATGTATTGAAGTGTTATAAATATTCGGAATATTATTCAGAAAATCAAAATACAGTTGCCATATAGTAATAATCAAAAATAGTTGTTCCACAGCTTACGACAGTTGAAGCATTCCTATATAATTTTTGTTTATTTAAGGAGTATTTTTCGAGTATCAGGTCATGATATACAAAATTTACATTTTTAACGGTATAAAGGCTCACATCTAGGCTACGTGCAATAGCTCTGGTGCTTGTATCAGGACATTCCTCAACCTATCGTAGAATGTAAACGTGACAGTTGCGGACATACATTATTTGATAAAAAATGTTTGTTTTAGTGTGTCCTACCACCGCCTAAAGTTTGTCCTAAGAATTATGAATCACCCTGTGTATAAAAAAAAAAAAAAAAAAAAAAAACATTAAAAGAAAACAGAAACATAATATTGTCACCTCCCCGTGATGTTTCCCGGGTCATGCTACGAACTATAAAAAATATTTTTTTGATATCTATGTATGTAGTCTTCCTTTTAACTAAAACCTTACGAAAAACGGGTAATTCAGCAAGGCAATATATAAGGCTCTCTTAATATCAGGAAGATTTCATCAGGTGTTTTGTCACGTTTTATGCGTGTTGAGACTATTAAGGGTTCGGTAATGATTGACTTCACGGGACAGGAGTAATCAAAAGCCAACATCAACGTGATTGAATAAGATTACAACATCGTGGATTAAGAACCTGGTAGTGAATGCTATATTATTTAGATTGTATTTTTCACACGAGGAAAATCAAATAGGAATATCGTCGAAAGCTCATTTCCTGAAAAATAAGTCTAAGGTGGCCATTTTTATTTATGCATAAATGCCATTTTTCTAATACAAGATACAATTGGCGGACCAATTTTCGAACACCAGCGAAAATGCGAATTTATTGAAAGAACTTAAGATCAACTTTTCTAATATGTTGCCCTTAATTTTTTTTTAAGTCGTCAAAATTACAAATATGAACGATTACGTTTACTTATAAATTAGAATAGTTTACCTAATATGAACAGCAGAAATTTCCTACTTTGCAAAAAAAAAAAATATATCCGCAATATTGTGGTGAATGTTTGCGGCCATTGGCTCCTGAAATTAGGGATCAGATCTAGCAAGAATTGTAACTAACTGTTTATTCGTATGCTGCAGGGGTTTAAATGGACTATTTGTGATTGGTTGGCGTACTTTTACAATTGATTGGGGGATTTAATTTACACTTGGGCTTTAACTGATTTTTAACTGTATTTTTAAATAACATCGAATCAGATGGGAGAAGCACGGCTAACGGAAAATTTGAATTAAATAACAGAATTAAACGATAAACAGTAAAAATTAGAATATAACTGATAATAGAATAAATGCTGATTAATATAAAATGTAAAACAATTAAGAATAAAATAGAACTATAATAAAAAGATAAATGTGAATATAAAAATCATTACAATATTTACTTAATTTCCGAAGTATCCGCAATATTTACTTTGAATTATTGAAGAGCAAAGCGAAGTCCATTCTTCATTACCATCGAAATCAATATTCGCCTGAATTTTGTGATTCTTTTTACTCAAAAGTAGGAAGATGAAATTTTGCACACATTTGTATAATTGCATGCAGATGTGTAGAATCACAATTTCAACACAAATCGAACTGTAAGAGGGTGAGCCGCCCATTTTTAAACTGCGCATGCTCACTACTCTTCGTACAAATAGCTTGTACATATCAACTTGGTCTGACCTATGTTGCAGTGTCACGTGTTAAAACACTTAAAAGTTTAGCATTTGAAGTCTCATAGACATTTGGTAAATTAAAAAATTCACGTATATTAATGTGCGGAAAACGTGAATAAGCACGTATGATAATTCACGAGGTTCATGTATATGTGATTTAAATGTGTTTTATACACAAAAACAAATACACGTTTAAATCACAGGTACCGCAAATTTTAAATTCAGTTTTTTTGTAGTTTTAATGTCATAATTTGTTAAATTCCATTAAGTTTAAATTTGAAATCTTTTACAGCTCTCACACTTCATCGCACGAGTCCAATCGAAGACTGACTTTTTGCTAGAACTTTCTTAAAATAGTTTAATTCTAATCACATTAAAGCACGCGGAATGAGATTCACGCTCAGACTGACGTCACGTATAATGTGATTAAGCACGTGGTAAGACATGTTGAGGGACAACAAAATGAAAGCGCTGGGATATTAGCAGTACAGTGAAACCTCTCTGAGCGGCCACCCCACAGTACCGAGAATATTTGGCCGCTCAGAGGGGGTGGCCGCTCTGAAGGGTTTTATTATAATTGCTATAATGCGTATCTTACTATTATAAGATAATTGCTATAATGCGTAATATAAACAAGTCTGACATATATTCCTTATTTAAAATGAAATTTAAAACTTATCTAAAGAGAGAATAGTACAGTATTTTATTTCATGCTTTCTTACATTTTTTTTAAAAAGGCTACAATTTGTGTCTGTTTTAGGTTTTTACTTTTCTCTGTAACAACCATTTTTTCAAGTTCGTTTTCAAGTAGAATTTCCCGAAAAATGAAATGGTGGGAAATCTCTAAATCCCACTCGGTGGCCGTTTAGAGGGGGACGGATGGCCGCTGATACAGGTTAATTTAACATTAGGTCTATGAGTCGAAAAATCCGTGCCATGAAAAATTGGCCGTTTAGAGGGGTGGCCGCTATACAGGGGTGGCCGCTCGGAGAAGTTTCACTGTATATGTTAGATGGCGAATCTTTTAATGTTGTGAATTAAGGAAAAATATACCTTAAACTGTATCGATTTGTAGTTGTTTGGTAAGATACAATTTCACAAGTTTTCAACAAATAAAAATCTGGAAAAAAAAACCGGAAGAAGCAGAAAAGGTAACATTTAAAATTCTATAGCAAATGGGAGGAAAAAAATTCTCAAATCCAGGATATTAATTTTAGTTGCGACTTTAAAGTAAGTAATACATAAAAAAAAAACTATATAAAAAATTAATAAAAATATATATTTATATTAAAATATAAGAAATATTAGGAAAGTGCTGCGATAACATTATTTACTTAAATTTTCGTATTTTATTTTCCTTTGATACAATAACAAGTAAATTTTATTCGAAATACGCTCAAAGAAATCGAAGCTCCTTGAAGGAAATGTGCAATTTGAATGAAACTTTAAAATAAGACAGATTTAACGCGCCTGAATTAATCAAAGCAATGGGTAAAAAAAACGAAGGCACAACGCTCAAAGAGAGCTTTTTACCCATTTCTAGAATGAAACTATGTACAGTACTTACAATTTGAATGAAACATTGTACACTACTTGCCATTTGGATGAAGAGAATTGGAATTGATTCAAAGAGAAACCGCAAGCCTGCATAGAGACATGGCCTAATAGTAAAAGTGACCCATTTGAGGTCAGAAATAGAATTAAGGGGGTATTAATAAGGAATAATGACTATGGGCCCACCTCTCCAGCTCTTACCGTTTCGTAGATAACGCCCATGTCAAAATATTTATATTTGCAACTGTGACTGCAAATTGCTCGGCCATCATAGTAGATAGAGCTCTGGTATTTTGTTGCATTGGTCTGCCCTGAAGATATAGGTTCTAATAGTACGCCACATGACCCTCAACTACCCCAGAACCACATAACCAACTGGACATGGTCAACTGGATTTGGGCCCATTAATCAAGATTTTGGGGTAGGTACCTCTTAGGTTTATACATGGTATAACCTAAGGGGTACCTACCATTATACATGGTATAATGATATATATTGAGGTGTATATGCAGGCCAAGTTTGAAGTTCGTATCGTTTTCCTAAGTTGATATATTTGTCAAGTGAATTTTAACTTTGAAGTCGAATTTAAGGGTTATACCCATGTTTCCGAATATGGGTGCTAGAGGATAAAATGATCTGTTAGAATATTATCGATTGGGTGGGCCAAATTGTCCCCGCTATTAATTTTGTCTACCCACTTTATGTCACTTTCACTATTAGTCCATGTCCCTATGCAGGCTTTCGGTTTCTCTTTCACAGTGAAAAACAACTTTTTATTAACAATAGCATCATTGTTGTTAAAACAGCATCGTTGTAGTACTTTGTTGAGCCGCTTCTGGCTTCTGATATTAAGGCGTGTTATGGAAAGAAAGAAAGAAAGCCCTGATGTTGTCCTGTGGAAGATCACTCCAAGTTATCTGCAACTGTTGTTCCAAATGCGGATGTTCGACGATGGATGCAGTTGATATCCTGTCTCAGACACGCTCGTTAGGAGACATATCTGAAGACCTGGCTGGCCAAGCAAGGGTTGGAAGCCCAGCAGTTTTATTTTTAATTATACTTATATTAACATAATAATGTATTTTTAAGAGAAAATAAAAAAATAAATTAAAAAATTAAATTAATTAAAATTAATTAAGCTTCTCTTAAGTCTCCCCAGAAAATTGCAACTGTGTTATAAGCCATAGAGTTAAATTAATCCCATTAAATTCAAACTTTAATGTGCCCATACAGTTAATGTGCTTATATATTAACACAAACATAAAAATAATTTTCGTGATTTTTGATTTTTGTAGGAACTTTAATTGCCGTCTTGGAGGCACTGCTGGAGACACTGCTGGGGAACGTGTGTGGACATGTAATATCCTATCGGATATTATGATAGGAATGCAGGATTTCCTCTATATCTCGCTACATATTTAAAGTTTTTCGGATCACTATGAGAGGGATCTCCTGTCATTAGATACGGCTCCGAACACCAGCTTCTGGACAATCTTGGGCAGTCCTCTCCCAACGCGGATGCGATGATCATCTGCTACAAGACAGATTTCTAGTCTCTCGGGAATGGCAAAGATGGTCTCGTAGGAGCCTAAGGAGCCTAAAGTTATAATAAAGCCCTGGAATTTGTCTAGCAATCAGGAGCGTATTTACCGGTTGCTGTAAATAGGATGCCGTATATCCCTTGATGGTGAAGAGGGAAGCTGTTGAGCAGTTAGTGCTTGCCTCACAACAAATCCAGTTGGTACTGTTGGATCGATCAAAGCCTTGGCGACGTCAATGACTGCCTTCACGGAACCATCGATTCCACAGAAGCATCACTACGATCCACTACGATGGCGAGTCTGCATGACTAACCGGCTTCTCACAGCCCGACGTTGCGACCTCTCTCGATATATTCAATTACTCGTCATCGAAACATTACTGATAGTAAACTGATGTGATTACAACAGTTTAACGAAGCAGAACGTGTCTAGTAAGATTCTGAGGACACTTATATGACCCAAAAGACGGACATTTCCATTGATGATGGCGTTTCTTGATAACTAAACTTTAACCGTTTGCATACGTAATGGGAAGCTAGTTGCCTACGGAGTTTCATTCAAAGGAGACTGGAGTCCAGTGGTTTAGCCTCTGGTCTGAGGACTGGAGCTCTGAGCCCTGGTCCAATTCCCGGCCAAGGTCGTGAATTTTTTTCACGGCTATTTCTCTTCCAGACAGACTCTAGGTTCACCCAGCCCTCTCTCAAATGGGTACCGGCTTTATTACTCGAGGGTTAAACGCGGATGAACATCGGGCTGACCATCCCACCTCAACTAGTCCGTTGGCCGAGAATCGTTGGAAGCCTAAACCTCTCGCGCACCCCACAGCCTGAAAAGCCTGTTGTAGTACACTTTAACTTATTCAAAGGCGCTTCCTTCACAGTGTTTCGATTTTTTTTTTGTCACGTAGTGTATTAATGCATTTATTTATTGATTGGCTTTCAAAATAGATTAGATTTGAAACTCTTTATTCAAGAGAAGTCGTCTTAAAAAAGTGAATTTTTACTTAAAATCAATTACAATACTGCATTTTAAATGAAATATTCTTATTACAAAAATTAGCAAAAACATCTTAAGGAAATGCAGTTTTATTTCCATTAGGAAGAAATAAATAAATATTAATTCACGTCATCTAATTCATATCCAGTATCAAAATATTGAAAATCAAAATGATTCGGCTTTGAAAATAATTAAACCAAGGACCATCTTTGTTTTCCCACAACAGAGATAGTGACATCTGGTGACAAATACCTCTAACCTAAAGTGGTTAATTGTTTAGCCAAAACATTTGATATTCATTGTCCTGATCCAGTTCTGATGTTTTTGTATGGGAATCTTTTTATCGCCTTCAGGCGCTGATTTCTCGACAAGCATTCGCACAAACAAATTTCATATACAGTTTTTCAGAAACTACAAAACTTAGAAAACATTGTACAAAAGATGAAGTCAAAATCGCGACAGTCCTGTATTACGGATTATTTTAACTAAGGTCAGTTGTACATCAGTACTTTGCTTGAGCATACTAGTACTATTTGTATTCAACTTTATTCCGAATTAAAAATTTTTTTAAATAATTTCTTTCTGATTCCATTAATTTTAATTGGTTCTACTAAAATTGGTTCTACCAAATAAACTGATATTTTTGTACGTATTAAATTTTACAAAGAATTATACTGTATTTATATAATGCTTATTTATTGACAAATGCATATGAATCGGTTTTAAGGTCACTTTCGCGAGGTCCCAAGGGGTGACCTTATATCGAGGCCCGACTGTATAAATATTTTTCCTTAAATATGCATGACAATTTTCAAGATGATTCACCTAATGTTTAAAGGTTTTTACGAGGGACACACACATATGCAGACTGACTTGATCAATCTAGATAAGTTGGCAAAAAATAGATTACAAAACTGTTCAATGACAAAAGTAAACTGAGAATATATGAAATAAGAAGTCGTTTGTCATCGAAAATCGAGACGAAAGACAACACCGAGTTCAAAGATCACTGAGAAGAAAGGATGACTAAGTGAACTTTACCTTGTGTAAAATGACACTAAGGGATTGAGAGGGAAAAGAATAGCTTTCATTTACAGTAGTCATAAATGTGACAAATAAAAACTGCATGTACTTCAAAAAAATAATATTCTGTGTAAAAATTCAGCTAAAGATTAACAGATAATTTTAGTAGATTTAAAATATTAACTTCTATTGATTTGAGAGATGGTTTTCAGTGATTTCGGCTTTAATCCATGTTTGGTTTCTCGCCTAAGATCAAAGTAGAAAAAATTAAAAGAACTTTTAATCGAATTTCAAACCAATCTAATTAGAAATTGGTGCGACGCTAGTGACGTCATCACGCATGCGCAGTGGGAATTTCGGATTTTCATTAGGGAAAAATTGATTTTGATTCATTCGGAGAAATAAGGTTTTGTTAAGATTTATAAGAAGCAGGAACCTGCAGAGAATTGTTTCTTAATATTACGCTTACAATTAACGACTTTTTAAGGTACAAGAAGTTCTGGGGTGTAATCTTTCAAATTAACTCTTAATTAAAATATCGATAAAATATTAATATTAATAACGCAAAGTAATCAAGGAAATGAAATCGAAGATAAATGTAGAGAAAAACCGGCTACGTTGAGATAGTATAAATAATTCTAAATATTCTATATATAAATATTCTAAATGCTCTAAATATATTTATAAAATTTTAAACATTTAAATTTAAATACAGTAAAACCCCGATTATCCGAGCCCCGATTATCCAAGTTTCCGCTTTAACCGAGCTATCAAATATTTCTAGGATTTTTTTTCTCGCAAATTAATCTTCGTTCGTCTAGTCACATGATCTCCTACCTGGAATCGGGGAATGGTTTCGACACCAACAATCCTGGGTTATCCTTAAAAAAATGCCGAAACATTGCTGCAGAAAAACGCCAAAGTAACATAAAACAAAAAACAATTAAGGACATTTTTTAAGTAAAAGAACTCTTTCAATATGAATTGTATATGGTGTATCTGTATAACTTTTGTATTTGTTAAAATATACATTTAAACCTAGACGATTTATTTTATTTACAATTTTCTTTTAACCGAGTTTTTCGGTTATCCGAGTTAGTCTTGGTCCACATTAACTCGGATAATCGGGACTTTACTGTACATACAAAGCATTCAGAATTCGATAAGATGTAAATTTTAATCTGGCTCCATATTTATATTTGTAAGTGCCCAATTTTTGGTTTACATTTGAACAGTCGTTCCTTACTCCGGAAGTAGTAAGTTTTTACCACGATTTTTCTGAATTAATCATTTCCATTATTATTATTTTTTTCAAGTATTGTATATTTTTAACAAATTAGTTCTTCTTAAGGAAACGTAATTTATTAAAACTTGTTGGTCTTCCGGAGTCAATTAGTTTGTTAAGTTAGGAAGTGTATTTAGATTCTACGCATCTAAGTATGTACATCCGGTACAAGATCAATGGTGTGTAGTCACTGAATTGTAGGCTGCAGGAGCCGAGTTCAGTATCCAGGCGAGGTTGGGATGTTTCCCGGGTTAGTTTTTGCTCCAGACAGTAAATAAAATGTAAAGGATGGAAAATTGAAGCTGTGGCGCACTTGATTAGGGATTGGATTCGATCCCTGACGGAAGTCTATGGCTTTTTTTCCCCTTGTTTTCGCTTGCAGATCGGGTTCATATCAAATCATATCAAATATGTCCAGAGATGATGGCAGTTGAGCGTCGAAATGCTCCTTTAAGCCAATTTTTATCATTTGGACTGGTTTTCACTAGAGTCTTTACTTAACATCACATTATGTCACTGGATTTAAGCTAGGAAGAAAAAAAAAATATTTCACTAAATTAATTTTATAACAACGATGAGATACGAAGGGAAGGGAACCTTGTTTGAAATTAATAAACCATCCATGATATTATAAAATTGATTATACCAGCATATTTCGAATATTATATTTTGAAGTTATTATGTGGAGTATTATCATGTACAGTGAAGTCTCACTTATACGAATAGGAGGGGGAAACCAAAAATTATTCGTATAAGTGAATTACATATAGGACTATGGGGGGTTTCTCCGGGAATGAGAAATTCTTCGTATAACTGAATGTGTCGTATAAGTGAGTTTCGCATAAGTGAGACTTCACTGTATTATTAATGAAATGATTTCGCATTCATTAACTTAATAATAATTAAACTCTGAGTCTCTGACCTGTTCCGCTATACGTACATATTCGTTCACGTACTTATTTATAGGCTTATATTTACAGCTCTGTTGGTATCGTGAAAATAATATTTAATAAAGACAAGTTTTTAGTCTATTTGTCAACAGACTCATCAAAACAGTCAGTATTTGTGTGTATGGGGCGTATGTGTTTGTGTGTCAGTGTATGTGTCCATCCTCCCTAATAACTTTTAAACTTGATATACTTGAATAACTTTTAAACTATACAAACTCGAGGAGTTGGGATGATGTAACTTTATGTTTCTTCTCCAAAAGTTTCATTATCGAAGTTGTAGCATGAAAAGATGATTCTATTTATTCTATTGCTGTTAATATCTCATTGTCTTAAACATGTATATTAAATCCTTAATCCACTGCGCGTGAATTTGATACGATTAAAATTAATCCGACTAATTTAAGGCAAATAATGTGGACTTAGAACTATTTATATTCGCACTGTGAAATAATGAACTCGTTGTTTTCCCCACCTCTACGAGTCAGAAGTTTTCCAATAAGATATGACTCATGTCTGTCCGACTTATAGTTTTGGGCTCTAAAGGTGGTAACGGACAGAACCTTCTTAAGTGCTTCCCTTCCCTCTTCACAATTTCTGTTTGAGGTCGCTAAAAATAAAGTATTTGATGTGTTATTTTATACCAAACATTCCTAAGAAAGAAACAAGTGAAAATGATAGAGATGATAAACCTCTTCTTGGTTTTCGACTCTATTTCATCAATAACTATCCTCACTTGCTTTTTTTTTTTTCTTTAACAATGTCTATTTTTTCCTGCTTACATGAAAAGCAGATTCAAAACAACTTCCTTCTACGTGTAAGTGATTCCCTATCTTTGAACCGCTGGATCAAGAATAGAATCTATATGCGCATGTATTCTAAATGCGCATGTCCATCTGCAGTTAACTCAAAAAATGCATATCCGGGAAAGATGAAATTTTTTAAGAAGGTGTAGTTTACTAAAGGAAGATTGCCGTTGATGGTAGATAAACTGCTATTAAAATTAAAAATCAAATGTAATGTTCCTATTGATTTTGATTGGCATGAGACCCATCAAGTTTTAAAACTATAACACCATTAAATGCAATGCCACGATAAACAGACATTAGAAAAAGGAATGAAAGTCCAAGGCAATCTTATATTTATCATTTTCCTTCATCACAACCCAATTTTTACAATGCAATGTGTTTTCGAAAGTTGCCACCAACTACGTCTTGTTTTAGTTGTAATGTTTATTGAAGTTCTCTACATTAGAATAGATAGTGATTTAAGATTTCTGTATATATATTTTTAGTAAATATCTAAAAACCTTAGATGGTTCTTTAAAGTTAGATTCATATGTGAAAACTTACTTTAAAAAAAAGTAATTTCAATCTTACATATATATATATATAAGGATGTTTTCTCGTTTAGGAAGTTTTCTATTTTTTAATATCTTGAAAAACTTATTTTTTATTTTATTGTCTGCAAGCTCTGCATAACTTCTTTGCTGGCTACGAATTCGTTTTGTGATTTGCATTCAAAATAAAAATCCCTTACAGCACGTTTTCCTGCTGCAGTATTTCCATCTCTGACGTTATTTCCAGAGAAGGAGATTTTTTCCATTCAAGAGATCAATCATTTACTAAAGAATTCAAAAAAACAACTGATAGCCTTCCTTTCGTTTCAGGGATAGAAAAATCTCTCTCCTCCAGAACTAGTGCAATTTGTAAGGTACTGTCGTAAATTTGGATTCAATTAAAGTTAAGGAAAAAAAAAAGTTCCAAAGAACTCAAAACTCACTTTCTTCAAAATGTTATTTCTTAAACTTTGTTGTGTAATTTTTTTTTTTTTTTGAATTCGTGCAAACGATAAAAAACGACAATTGAAATATATTTACATTTTCAATTTAATCAATAATATTTATTGATTACCAACAGTTGAAGTTTTCCAGTTTCTCGAAAACAAATCTTTATATCCTCAATCTTTACTTAAATTCTCTAACTTGGATTAATTTTAGTCTGTTCAAACTTAGATGGGGATTAAATGGACCAAGGATTAATATTAATTGCTTACGACAATGAAATCATAATAGAAATCCTTTGTTTAGATTCCAATGCCTTCTTATGAGATATTTCTCTTATTTTCTCGACAATGATTCGTTTGGAGAAGAAATCAAAAAAGTTAGATCGTATCTAGTCCTTAAATGGGCATAACAGGATTGAAGAAGATTAATCCAGTGGTTCAAATGTTTATTGGGGAGGGGTAGACTTACGACCTGCTGATTTGATAAGCCTCAGTTCTTTTGCAAGTAAGCTAATAATTACCTATTAAATAATGTTTCGTTATAACATTATAATGAAATTAAAAATAATAATAATTCAGAAATTGAAATACAGTCGAACCCTACTTTTAAATTCCCGCAAATAATGTTTCCCCGTGATTTACAACCTTCTTTCTCAGTCCCTTCAATTTACCTATTATTATGACACTATATTTTTACCCCTGTAATTAAGCTGTCGTAATGTCAAATTTCCCACAATTTACGTTATTTCAGCCAAAAGGAACTAAAAAAAAAAAAGTGGCATCTTTGCGAAAAATTGAACATAAAATGTCGACTATCAATGTAAATTTCGTCATAAATACGGTCAATTTATTGATTCAATGGCATCAGGTCAAAATACCCTATTCACTCAAAACTAATGCGCACCTTTTCCGGCCAAATGTAGTCCCTGCCACTCCAACGTCCACTTATTGCAATGCTTTGTGATTGCAACTCGCGAGACCATTGCAACTTCGATATATCGATTGTCTCGACACTCGATGTCTTCGTTCAGTTTCGGCTTCATTCTTGTTACTCGTCTTGTTTTGAAATGTGTCTGTGTAGGCCTTATATTTTCAGAATTTAAAAGAATTAAAATAATGTGTATGATAATTTTCCTTTTCTAAATTAATTATTTAATAATTCTTATATTTAATATAGTCCTGTGTGTTATAAAAGTTCCAAACATTGATTACAAATCTTTCTATGTTTTGAAGGCAGTATCGTTAATTTTCTATAAAATGAAAAAAAAGGTTATTTTATATTTTATAATAAGACTTCGTTGTTTTCTAAAAATGTTTCCTTTTGCAAATTGTTATTTTTTTTTATCTTGTTTCCTTAT
Source organism: Thereuonema tuberculata (assembly GCA_023159025.1). NCBI lineage: Eukaryota > Metazoa > Arthropoda > Chilopoda > Scutigeromorpha > Scutigeridae > Thereuonema > Thereuonema tuberculata. The sequence goes on from JAFIDM010045376.1 coordinate 16,189, forward strand.
ATACATCCACGAATCTTGCAGTGATATTTTACGGTTGACATAATTTTCTGTGCTGAATATAGCATTAAATTCCTAATTAGATTATCTCTTGAAACTGAACTTAACTGTCTTTCATGTAACCTTAAATGTTTATGTGAAGATAAAGAAAGCACAAGATCTATCAGAATAAGAAAATGGCCTAACGGCCTAAAAACGAAGGTGTAGCTACAGGAAGACAAGTGGATCTCCCATATCCCTATTTGACCTTGTTGTTCTGAAGTATACAGAGGAATAGCTTTGCTAGTGTGCAGCAACTAACCTTACGGATATTGGCATGGATGGACTCCGTCTTGTAGAATCAATGCCTTATCAGATACGTCAAGTGTCATTCGTAAGCAAGGAGATAATAAGGTGAGTAATTCTTGGCCAATGTGTAAGTATAAAGTTTATGATTTCATGAAAACTGCAAACATATTTTACCTACAAAGTTGTGAATTCGCAATCATTACACAGTTTATTTTTTAATTATGAGATTCATTTACTCATTGTGTATCAAAATTAATTTCTATCTCTTGAAAAGTGGCGAACAAGTGGAATCTTAAAGTGGAACGCACAACAGCCGTTGAGATCAGAGGTCATCAGTTAGTTGACTATAAACACTAGAATACGTTGTAAATCTTATTATTAAAATTAATTTTCAGCTTAGTTAATATTTAAGATGTTTTGAAGATTAAGAACGATTGCTAATCCTGCTTTAGATTATTCAGCTCTTCAAAAAGGAGACCATTTCTTGAATTTTTATTTGGAATTATTTATTTAACTGAATTGTTCTCATCAACAACATCGTAACTAATAAAAACCAAATTTTATAAACGCCTCGCTTAAGTTGTGTATTTAATTCTATATTTATTTAATGTAATTTTGATATAATCTTTTACTTACCTGTTTGTATTGAATAGTTTGAAGTGATGAGCGTAAACAGATTTTCTTTTTATCCTTTTTAATAGTTTTAATAATTAAGAAAAAATGTTTTTGTAAAGTGTTTTGTTTGTTTTTTTAATTGCTTTAGTATTCGTTATTTTTATTATATTTTTTTTTTATTGGGCGTAGGGCCACGGGCACAACCACGTGAGCTTTTAGCCTTCTGGATTTCTCGCTCTAACCTTGCTCAGAAATGGTGAAATTGTTGTTTCCCATTTCAAATTTTCACAATTCTTCATTGCCATTGCGGAAGAGAAAAAGAAGAAGAAAAACACGGGAAAGAAAGTAAACGGCCAAGCCAACGGTGGGATTCAAACCCAGGTGCCGGCATATCGTTATTTTTATATTTTTCTTTAATCCATACAATTTTTTTTCCGATTTACCTGAAAAATCAGAAAAAAGCTCCAGTTTTTCTGAAAACTAATTATCGTAATTCGAAATCTATAAGCTTCATTGTTCGTTTTCTAATCAAGTCCAACTGTAATTTGTGAATATTTCTAATTAATGAAGGATTTCCTAAGCGAGAATAAACCTTAAGCTGGGTATAAATCTTTGCCTAAATATTAACAAATATTTTGTATGATTGTTTTTTTTTCTTAATCTCGTTTCCGAAAATTATACGAAGAGATGAATAACAAGAGAATACTAAATAAAGTTTAGTTATACAAGAGAATACTAAATATTTATAGTTTTGGATGAAAATCAGAATCTGCCAATCGATCATGGCAGTAACACGATTCTCTATGACGTCATCAGACTGTGGCAATGAAAAGGTCGCCCTTGAAAAGGACAGATAAACATTTTTCAAATATTAATTTTGCGTAGGATTTGCTTTTCATATCTTACCTCTTCCTCTTCATAACTTCCTCGAGCAGCAAATTTTCAGATAAATCTTGAACTAACATTTTAATTGTCGGGATGGAGATTATGATTAAAAGCTCTAAATCAAATACATTTCAACAAAAAAAAAAGCTGAGAAGATTTACGATAATGCTCGACACCAAACTACTGTACACTACCTACATGAAGTCTGAGATTCAGGAAAGTGAAAGGTACTAAAAAATTTATATAACCGATATCTTACATAAAATTCGGGCCTATTGTTTTTATTTTAAAGAGTTCAGTAGTTTTAATGCTCAGCTGCTTTCTAGAGAAGCCAGGTTCACTTCCCTGCGAGGTCGGGGATTTTTCACTTGGTATTTTCCATGCAGATGGGTTCTAGAGTTCATCCAACCCTTTACAAAATTGAAACTGAGTTTCATTGACAAATTAAAGACGGGAGGGCGACAGATCCGGCTCTAATTTCATCCTGATAGTCAGAAATCGTTGGGACCTACACCTCCCCGAAGGGAGCTACTTGGTCTGTAAAGTGGGATCCTTTAATGGCTATCCTCATCATTTGTAATTCTTAGCAAACTTCAAATTTCTTGAAAGAGAAAAGTTGAATCGAGAACTAAAACCACTGTTTTTGTTTTTGTAGAAAAATCAACACAAGTCCCAGTACATATTAGTTTTAATAGCAATGGTATTAAATACCTCTTTTATAATGCGTCTTCTAATACATAAAGATAAATCAGATCTAAAGGAAGAATAAATCACGATCATTAAATATACAAACGATATAAGCTAGCATGAGAGATCTTTTAACAGTGGGTGACTCATTCAATATTTCTGATTGTACTTTGAGCCTTCTTCACAAGTTTAAGAATTACATTAAAAAAGTTCTTGCCGTTATTTTGTCAATGTTAATGTTTTGAGTTTTGAGTCTCGATGACGCAAAACATTAACATCAACAAAATAACGGCACGACTTCTTAGTATAATTCTCAAGTTTCTCTTGAAAAAGGTTCAAGGAACAATATCGAAATATTGAATGAATCATAGAGGGTGGAAAAATCCCTCATTCTAGCTTATATTATTTGTACATTTAATAAGTTTGAAGAAAATTAAATGGTTAAAGCACTAAATTCATCTCATTTTCAATCATCTCAGCATCAAATTCATCTTTCGAAAAAACGTTAGTTTTAATCTAAAGATATTTACTGAGTATGTAAATGAAAGAACTAGAGGAATTTCAAAAGAATTAGTTACAAAGGCTGCGATTGGTTGATCACGTCATTAACAGTGATTGGTTAATGTGACTGAATTTAAAAATCCAGCTTTACATCAATTCAATTTCAAACTAAAATAAAATTTAGATAATTTAAATTCTAAATATAATTTTAGAACTTAATAATTAGACAATTAATAGGAAAGATTATTTGACAATTCTTTAACGTGAATAGTAATAAAAACAGATTTATAGAAGTTTATAATTATCCTTCATTGTAATAATATAGTTTATGTAAGAGAGTTCTATCTCATTAGAAAGCTATTTAATGTAAATGCATATAACAATCGCAAGATGGATATGTTATTACATATATCTGCCGTTTTTAGAATTTTGGACCCATAAAAATTGAAATTAATGAAAAATAAAAAGAACGAAACAATTTATTTATTTTTCTTATTTTTTTTTAGCGACCTATACGTAGAATCTGCTAAGATCTCCCTAATCTAGTATGTGTAACCTCTTCAAAGTCCAAAACGACAGTTGGAGTCTCATCAGTGCTGCCTTTTTGGACTTCCCATGGCCTCGACGTTTGAGGGAAAAAAATCCAACTTCCGATCACGGTCGTTTCCGGTTTAGGCGGCTATAGACTGGGTAAACAGTAGTAATTGAACAAAATTGGGGGTCTATCTATATTGAAGCGACTATCCTCAAAACGAATGTGATACCCTCAACCAATGAGGTCACTTCCGGTTCAAGATGGCCACTGGCCACTTAGTCAAAAGTCCCCGAATAGTGAAAAAGAGGGTTTATACATTGAAATGAACTCAAAACTGCTATCGTTTAAAGTTGGCTCTTGAATTAATGAGCTGAATTGAATAAATGAGTTCTGCGCGCCAGTCAATACTAGTGTCACTTTTAACAATGAATGCATTTGATAGCTTACAGATTGTAGGATCGTCTGGTATTTACTACAAAACTGTGAATTGTCTTGTTTAATATTTGCTACTCATTCTTCACTGATTGACAATAAAGAACATAAAAATGACATTTCTTCTTTTTAAAGTCATTGTTAAAGATGTGTTCTTCCTGATGTTATATATTCATTAGCTTCCGCCAGTGATTATATTTAAGCCTTCTAATGAAGGAATCGATTTCAACCACTGTCATCATTGCGGTAGATGAATGAAGAATCAGATTATTTCATTCTAATTTGGTTGTTATGTGACCAGCCCTCTATCTCCTGGCATTTTTACAATAATAAGTGCCGGTGATTTCATCTTCGATTGAAAATTTTCCCATTTAAATTTTCAGGTTTTCAAATTAGGATTAAGTAAGAGTAAAACCATTTGTTCAGTAATTTAGAATAGAAACCAAAATTTACTGAGTTAAATTGCAATGGTGTAATTGACACCAAATACAATCAGATAAAATTAATAAAATAATTAATAAAAACAAATACCAAGTTTTTTATTAACAACATAAAGGTTCAAGTCAGTGTCAGTAATTTTTGGTCCCAAAAAAAAGTTGTAAAGCAACGCAGCAAAAATAGAAAATAAAATAAAAAATTATTATCTTCGAGATAACGAAGAAAACTGAGTTCACTTTCCTTGCTGTACAATTCTGTTTTCTTTATTCACTTCCATCATTTTATTTTATTTTACTTTTAGTCGAGGCCATGCCGAGCGGGGAAGTGGACGGTCCAACCACTGAACTGCAGACAATCTGTATGTATAAAAAAAAAAAGAATACAAAATAGAACCAGCTTCATGATTCACACACAGATTGTCAGCAGCGCTAGAGACCTTGTGTCAGCAGTGAAAGCAGTCGAATTCCTTATTGCAACTGATTGCATCAACCAAGATTAAAACATTACGATGAAAACTAAATATACAGGAAGCAGAGTGGCGCAGTGGAAGCGTGCTGGGCCCATAACCCAGAGGTCCGTGGATCGAAACCACGCTCTGCTAAATATTTTTTTTCTTTTTTTTTTAGTAATGCTTTTATAATTACAACAGTTTCATGATGAAATGTTTTTGTTTTAGTTCGTTGTAACTATCTTGAAAAGCAAAAATTAGTAATTTTCTTGTATTTTTTAATAAGTTAAAAGTTTGAAAAATTAAATTGTGAATTGCATAATGTTAAGTCACCAACAGTGCATCGTAATAAAAAACAAAAACAAAAAAATCATCATTTTTCTCTCCTCATATATCCAGCTCCAATTTCCATTACCTCAACCTAAAGCTAAAAAAAGTAGTTTAATAGTTTAGTTTTAGTAAAATTTCATTGAAATAATTTACTACTTTAGAAATTAAAATTACTTATACTCGCCAGCTATTTTTATTAATTTACATATTCATAATTTTTTATTTCAATCATATTTAATGTTGTTGCTATTATTATTATTACATTTAAAACTATTGTAGCGGGCGAGCGTGGGATTATCCTTGATTTCCATCTCGTCCAGCTCATTAAGAGGTGAACCCTTTGCTGTAATTTATTTCATTTTCTTTAATAAAAAGCTAAAAGCTTTTTCATTATTTCTCTAAAACTAATTCTGGTCAGTTTTTGTACAAGTTTGACGGCTGGAACAAAAGTAGTTAGTTTTCTAATGCTTGACTTCTTTAGATTGTATCTTTTCTTTTTGTAGCTTTAGATTGAGGTAATGGAAACCGGAAATAGATATGCGAGAGGAGAAAACGATGAATTTGATTTTTTTGTTTTGATACGATGTACTGTTGATAATTTAGGCTAATATTACGCAATTCACACCTGAATTTTTCAAACTTTCAATTTATTAAAAAAAATACTGAAAAATTACTAATTTTGCCTCTCAAAAAAATTAAGACGAACCAACACAAAAACATTGCTTCACAATACTACTGTAGTTTTAAAAAGCATTATTAAAAAAAAAAAAAAAAAAATACTAGCAGAGCGTGGTTTCGATCCACGGACCTCTGGGTTATGGGCCCAGCACGCTTCCACTGCGCCACTCTGCTTTCTGTGTATTAAAGCTAAAACTAAACTTATTATTAAAACTAAATTTATGAGTGTTAAAACTCAGTGAAATTATTAAAATTTAATTAAAAGTAATTATAAAAAAATGTAAGCTTTTAAAATTACTGTTTGATTGAGTATTACCATTCCATTTAAATATTTTCCATCTCTGATTGTTCATTTGTCTTCATACTAAATGAGATGGCGGACATCCAATAAGGAGGCCCAACAAAACCCATTTATTAGGTCGGTCTCCACCCTTTGACTCTAAAACTCTCGTTTAATCGACTGGTTTCTTTAAATTATTAAAATTAATATTAACTATAATTGTTAATGTTGAAGTTTATATAATGTGCTTTCAAAAAAAAATTAAAATAAAAAAATGTTATAATTAAAATTTAATAAAAAATTTGAAGCAATTGCTTGAAACAATGTAAAAACAAATATTTATAGTCTGAGAACTTAAAGACCTCAAACTCTAACCTGCCTAAAGAAGAGCACCACAAAAACCAAAATTTAAAAAATTCGGTCCTACCCCTTTTTATCAAACATATTAAAACATGTAATAATTTATCTTTCGCTGTGGGAATTTTTTTGTTTTTATTTTTCATAACTTCATAAATCAAAAAGATGTGGATTTGCTTTTCACGTACCACTAAAATCTTCTTCTAAGTACCACCACGGATAAATTACCACCAGTTGAGAGACCGCGCTCTAGATTCTTGAACTATCTACGATTTGTATCTCATAATATCTCATAATATACAAATATCTTCAGATTATCGAAATGAAACTGAATTATTCCAGGATCCTTTGAATTCGAATGGTTCACTTCTTTTCTTTGCAGTTTATTGGAAATCAATATTTTCGAAAAGCAATTCAGAAAGCAATCAATCAATAAATCGAGAATAATTGATGTGTTCTCTTGTGTCAGATGAATAACTTATTCATTTCCTCTTTTAGTCAAGTGAAGAAATAAACATTTGTTTTTCCTAGAAGAGACTCTTGGATTTCCACGAATGGATCTCAACACAAATGTTTTATGCATTGGGTCTTCGAAGAAAGATAATCAAACACTTTCCCTTTCTTCTTTTAATTGCATTTCCTGTTCAGTTATAACGAGAAATAGCTTCCGGTTTACTTAACTAATAGTTAATGCGCTTTAGAATTGCTGTAGTTAAACGTATTATAGTTAAACACATACCGCTACTTCGTGCTGCTATTGTTCTTATGAAGAATTAAATAAAAATGCAGGTTTCAATGCTTTTATTGAAACACGGAAACTCTTGGAAGAATTCAAAAGTCTTTTTTTGCTTAAAATGTTTTTTGAAGTCGTAAAAAATACAAAGAGAAAAAAAAATGAAAATAAAATGAAAATGAAAATTTGTTAATATATTACAACCTCGTTTATCCGGCCCTCGTTGAACCGGATCTCCGGATAATCCGGATCAGAGTTGTAGACATTTTTTTTTTATTTACTGTTCACATAGATAATAATTTTTAACTATTACAGCAAGAACATAACTATAAGTACATTCGCTTTTTATTTTGATTAAATCTACAGTTCCTGCATAGATTGTACAATAAATTATGATAATAAAATGTTTTTGTCGAGTTTAAGAAAGCTTTACTAGAGTAATTTTGTTACAAAACATAGTTTTTTATCGTAATAAACGGTAAGTCTGCTTATTTAAGGATTTGTTTTCCTTACCGGGATTATCCGGATTTTCGATTTTCCGGATTGCTTTGGTCCCAGTTAGTCCGGATAAATGAAAACAAACAATTTTCTTAAAAATTGATTAATTCAACAATTTTACGTCAAGTTATTAATTTAAACATGTTTAAAATACAAGATTATTTTTTTTTTTTTTTGCGGAATGGACCATGATGCATTGCTGATCACCGATTAGAAGTCATTGTTTGCTGCTTACTGAAGAGTTGACTGTTTTGGTTCTAATTTTTTCCTAATAGCTGCTTTACACGCTCTCGAAAACTTGTCTCAAACCTGCAAGTGGCTCGAAAATCTCCCACTTGCCCGAAAAAAAATCTTCGAAATACAACGAACTCGAAATTCAGACAAATATTAGAACAAGCCGACATCAGCGCCCTTGGCGGCGAAAAAAACATTTAAAAACTACGACAGTGATAATGATAAGCTTCTGTCATAAGCTATTATCCTATGAAAGTAGGAAAGGTAAGTTATCAAATCACTCAGTTTTCTGTGTATGTCGGCGCATGCGTCCTCCCACCTCCTACTAACTTTTCAACCAACTATTAAAAATCGTGACGAAATTATGAAGTTGGTTGAAAAATTCTACATAAAATTATATGGAAATAGTGAAGACTTAGGTGAAAGTCAACTAACTGATGAAATGTAAGACTGTAACTGAAGTACCTCCAGTATTGATAAAGAGGTCAACTACACCATCAAATGCAAGAAGAAACGAAAAGGCAATGATGGAAGCATAGCTGACCACTCTTTTTAGTAAATGTTTGAACCTTAGGGTTGTATAAGAAGATTGGAAGAATGCAGTGGTAATATTACTATTTAAAAAAGAAAAAAGAGAAGATATTTGGAATTATAGACCTATCAGCCTCTTGCAGTTTTATATAAAATATTTATGAAAGTTAATAATAGGTTGCAGAAAACTTTAGATTCTGTCCAACCACGAGAGAGAGCTGGATTTCGTAGAGGATAAAACACGATTGGTCGCATTCATTTTTTTAAGAGAAATCATTGAGAGAACCAAAGAATATGAGATGCGACTCTGCATTGGATTTCTAGACTAAGAAAAGGTTTTTGACTCAGTTAACATGTCTGCTATTATTAGTGCTTTGGAAAAATCACAATATTGACACTAGCTATGTAGAACTTATTAAACATATATACAAGAACGCGACAACAATAATACGTTTGCACAAAGTTACAGAAAAAAAATAAGGTTAGGAAAAGAAAGGGAGATACTATATCTCCTAAATTATTTACAGCAGTACTTCAGGAAGTGTTTAACAAATTAGACTGGGAAAAAAAAAGAGGCAATAATACTGATGATGACATAATCAAGACACAGATAATATAGTCGACCTAGCTAAAGCTACTACAGAATTGCAATTGATGATACAAAAGAACTTGCCAATGAGAGTTTAGAAGTTGGATTAAAGCTATACTCAAAGAAAACAAAGATTATATTTAATGAATTTATTAAAAGGCAACCAATTAAAGTTGATAATTCGGAATTAGAGGGGATTAGCTGCTGTGTATATCTTGGACAACAAAAGCATGGATGAAAGCTTTATGCCGGAAATTAATTGTAGAATCAAATTTGCATGAAATGCCTTTGGCAGAAATACTACAATATTGAAGGTGCAATGCCACTGTGCTTAAAGAGAAAAGTTCTTAACTAATATCTAGCAGACGGAGCGAAAATATGGACGTTGACCAGAAAAATAATTCAGGGCCTCAAAAAAACATGGAAAGATGCATGTTAGGAATCCCGCGAAAAAAACCACAAAAGAAATAAATGGGTGAGATAGCAAAGGACAGTTGTGATATTATTGTTAATATTGTAAAGAAGCTGAAATGAAATTCAGCAAGGCGTGGTCAAAAGGAATTCTAAACTGGATTCCGAGGAATAAAAGGAGACCGAGAAAGCGTCCACAGGATAGACGGAATTTAAAAGTTTAATTGGACTCGACTGGAAGAGAAAAGTTTTCGATCGAAAGAACTGAAACAACTTGGTGACACCTTCATCCCGCAGAGGAATGAAAATGGTTGAAAAGGATGATGAAGATTTAATTAAATAATTATATTTTTAAAAATATTAGTAAACTTTATTTAAACTCAACGCACGTTAAATAATTAATTATGTTAGTAAAATTCTTGAGAATCTTTTAAAATGACGATCAATAGTTTTATAATGAATGTTAACCAATATACACGCATGCATCTAGCACTAAAATTACAAGATTATTTATTAGTTCGAAGGTGAAAATTAAAGTATCGTTTTACTAGACCTAGTTTCCTAGGAAAGCGAGGCTTATCAAATGAGTCAGTCTGTGCGTCTGTGCCTGTGTCCATGTGCCACCACCCCCTAATAGCTTTTGAACAACTGGATGGTTCTTCTTAAAACTTGGTATGGATATTTAAGAAATGTAGACGATCTATTGGAAATCTTTTCCAAAGGAATCGTTAGTAAGAAAATAGCGCAACGAAAATTCCCGTAGAAAAGCGTTCGAATCTAAACAATGGATTTCTATCCTTTTTCTGTTAATATTTCATTGCTTTAAACAATGAACTTTAATCCCATTTTAAATTGTACTATTCAGCGGATATTCGAATTTGAAAAGAAACGTACGCTTTTCGCTTTTGTCGTTGTCACGATTTAAAGTAAAAACGAAATAAAAGTTAACAAACCACATTTGGGGGCGTCCATTAATTACGTGAGCTCAAAATGGAGGGGAGGGGTCCTGCAAAATCTCACCAAATCTCATTTAAAAGGAGAGGGGGTCAATGAAAATCTCACGTCAACTTTTAATTCAGAGAATATACTTATTATAACAGATATTTTGAATTTTGAGTTTTTGAAATCTCACTTGAGGGGGAGGGGTGGTCCCACCAAATCTCACCAAGGGGGAGGAGGGGGGGATCCTTTTGTCTTTTATGTTTAGGCTAAAGCTTTTTTTTTTTTATCTTAAATTAGAAAGACCTAAAGTTCACTATGAGGATCGCAATTGAAGACAATTACAGCTTATTTATTGTTAATTGAAGGAGACTTTCAGTCGGTTCAGACCCAAGGAATAAGCAAATACAATACACAAGAAATTTCAAACAACCTTAAAGTTTATTTTTTATAAAATTTTATTTCTTAAAATTTCTTAAGAAAAATTTTAAGTAGTAAAAATCGATAAAAATGAAAAGCTTACATTTACATTCCAATTATAATCTACAATATAAAAGGGAAATTTGTGGATTTTGTGTGTGTGTTCGAAATTTTTAGCTTATTTCCCAACATGCTAAAAACTTGAAATTTGGTATTAGTTTCCGTAGTGTAGACAATGTAAAAAATAGAAAACTAAACTGTTTTTTTTTTGGGGGGGGGGGGATGACCATGAAGTGTGTGATGGCAACCCGCAATACACCTGAGTGAAGCGGTCTGCAATGCTTTCCCCTGCCATTTCGAAGTGATCTTACAATTTGAATTTCTTTCGCATCCATATTGTAGTAACCCGTACGAAGAACGGGATTTTGCTAGTACGTACTAAAAATAAATATACAACTTTTCCGTTTTCAGAAAGAAAATAATTTAAAACCGCATTGTTTACTTAGATTGTGTAAGTTGTATTAAGTTTATTCGGATCTAATGAAGAGGAATAGAGAAAGGATTTAATATTCTTTATTTAAGATAAGGAGATATTAAAATAGAAATCTCTTGTTGAGAATCCGATGCTCTTCTGTGAAGACTTTTATCGTCATCTCGAACTAAAAGGATCCATGGAGAACCAAATTTCAAGAAGATCATCCAAAAACATTTATTAGCTCAAACATTTGGGTGGGGGGACACTCACCACATACAGACTGACTGATTTCATAAGCCTAACTTTCCTATTAGAAAGAAGGTTAATACGAGATACACAAAGTTCCTGCATCTGAATGAGAAATGTAATTCTGGCTGAGGAGAGCAGTAAGCTCGAAACGGCTGTCTCAAAACCCCATAACTTGAGTGAACATTTTCTTTCATTCTATAAGTAACTTATTTCAAAGAATTTAAAATTTGATAAGACCCGAAAATCTCGTTTGATATATAGCCAGTAGAACAATACATTATGGTATGTAAATCTTAACATCAAACTTATTCTACTAATGTTTATAACATATTTACAATTCAGTTCATGAAAGAAGAGCTTTTGATGACGTAATTTCCTTATAGATTGATGTTTCCAGGACTTAACAGCGCCATCTATGGCTCAAAACCGTAACTGAACCTTATAAACATTACGAAAACATTCTGGTTTTTGTATTTTTACATTAAAACCGAATACATTATAATAATTAAAATTGAAATAATTAAAAACGTTTCACACGATTCCTCTTGCTTGGTTATGCAAAATTTGTTCTTTCTTGGTCACGTTTATGAGATCACAAAGCTATCTTGGACTGACTGCTCGGAATTCAAGTTGATGACGTCATGACGGGTGATGTTTGTTCCAGACAAAATCGATCGCTACATAATGACTATATTTGGCAAACACTTGTTTTTTGAAAACTACTGTAATATACTACATTTCGACTATAGGATTCTCCATTACAATATTAGTACAAGAAGTTTGGTGCTAAGATTTGTGTTACTTGTATGTTATATTATAATACATTAAGCTGTTTTTTTGTTTTGTTTTGTTTTTATCTAAGGTGCACCTCCCTTTACGACCATTCCAATTACGACAGTTATTAAAGTTTCTTACTGTATGCTATTTTTTTAAGTGTTACTATTATTGTTGTATTATGGTTATTTAAAATAATGCAAATGTACTGTTCTGTATATGTTAATTTGTATATTGGTTTCATTACAATAGAAGAAATCAGTATTTTTTGTTAAGTGTTGTTGACAAGAAGAAACTGTAATGAAATCGACTCTTTCTTCATTATTGAATAAAGCCCTGAAGCATCTTTAATTCGGAAGTCTAAGTAGGGCACATAAAAGCTGTAAATGTTGGCCATTCTTGTTTTTTTTTAAACACAAGACACTCTCCTCTTGAATTCTGCAACTCTCTTGTTCTTTTGAAAGGCCAAGTGGGTGGTATTTGCTTCCGGAGACAACACTCAGTGTAGCGTGATGTGTTAGCCCAGTTCCAAATGGCTTTAGTAACCCAGATTCCTTTTATTTGTCATTAGCTAAGCACTAGCAGGTGTTTTCACTTCAGAACAAACTCTCAAACCCAAAAATCTTCTCTTTTACGTCGCCATTTCCTTCAGGATGTTTATGAAAACCGAAAGACAGGAAATTAAAGATGAACGAAGAAAGTTGTAAGTGGTTTTTGGTTTAAGAAAGTAAATTAGTTTCCGTTGTTTACAATAGTGCTTCGTAATCAATGTCAGAAATTATTGATGGTTCCAATTTTTCTTACTGACTTTCGAATAAGATCCCCCAAACGAGGAAGTTCGAGAAAGCTCCTTCAAATGTTATTCTAATATTTATAAAGATTTATATTTCTTAAAGACTCGAAACGACACTAACGAAAATCCTACATTTACATTCAAATTATAAAATGTGCTGAATACAAATTGTACAAATTTTCTATTTTTTGAAACAATCATTTAAATCCTCATTACTTACTTAATTATCTAAAGCGATTAGATAATATTTAAACATATCAAATCTCGCTCAAATTAAAGGATTAGCAAAAACGATTAATACCTGAACTTTAAAACATGAATGAAATCTATTACAGTAAACCCTCTCAAATCCGGCCTAAAATGGCGCCCAGTAGGCCGGATTACAGAAAAGCCGGACTACCGAGAGTGTTCTTAAAATAACTCAGTAGCTCAATTTTTGTGAAGACATAATGACAGGTTTAATTAATTTAACCCCATTTTCGTAATTTTGCGCTCAAATGTTTACTAAAAACGATACAAATGTGCTTTTTCCGACACCAAGCTCTAGTGTTTTGCTGATTCCCCTACATCCAATCTCCTTAATGCATTAAGCTTCTGTTCCATAGTGATAAAGTTTTTGTTTCTTTTTCCGCTCATAATGAATACGCGCGGACAGGGAAACTAAATAGGGAAACGAATTTAGTTATTAAAAAAAAGAAATTTTACTGAGGACCAGACTGGATTACCGTGGGGGCCGGATTACCGAGGGCCGGATTTGAGAGGTTCTACTGTATTTAGATTCCAATGCTGTCGCCTTATGGAGCTAATTTCACTACGAGAACCCATTTGGAAAAGATTGAAATCTATTAGATCTTCCTGGAATGTGCCTACCAAGTTGCAAGAAAATTCATCCAGCTGTTCAAAAATTATTAAACGTTTGTTTTGTTTTTTAATTTAACATATTTCTTCATGTTAAAGTAGAGATTGATTAATTTATTTAAGAAAGTACTTTGTTTATTTTGATTTGCAATATTGATAATACATTCTGTGATTAAAGGAAGGTTTTTTTTTTTTTGGCACAAGAGGGAAAGTATCTGATCCTATTAGAACTTTTCACGCTGAAATTAAAATATGTAACTAGTTCTTCTTCATCAAGCAAGTTTGTTTTGTTCCTGAGATCCAGGTTAAATGTAAAAGAAATACGTAAGTTTACGGTATCATTCATCTTATATAAAACGTGAGAGTTGTTCTTTCCTGTTTTATTTGGAATCTGGAACATCTCTCTTGAGCTTCCAACAATAATCAGCAAGCATTCTTGCACTCCACTGTCCCTGATACCTCATTTCGATGGCAGAGATGTCTTGATGAAATTGATCTCCGTGTTCATCACTGACGGCACCAAGATTGTCAGGGAAGAAATCCAAAAAATATATTTTGTATAAGATATTACACCCTACGTCTTTGAATGACTGTAAGCGTTCACCCACAATCTCCCATTAGTTCGGGGGTTTTACGATTTCCCAAAAACTTTTGCGTCATACTTTTGAATGACCTCCACGCTGATAATCAAAGCTCTTATTTAGAGGCCCACAGAAATTCCTTCCTTGATTTTAGCATCACTTACGCGAGGAAATTTTTGCTTCAAATAATGGAACTTACTACCATTTTTATCCGTCGTCTTGTGAAGTTTTTGAAAAGCCCTAACTTTCTATGAAGGGGAGGTACAAGAGTTAACTAGTGAGGGATACACAAATTTTTGATCTCCAGGAGTAACCGATTCACGCTTCGGCCATTCCTTCTTGCTGTAATTTTTGTTTGTCCCTGCTGTCCCATTCTCACAAGAAACAGCAGAATTTAATATAGCCCAGCTGCAAACCCATTAACAACGCAACGACTTTTAAATCGCAACGTATAGTCCAATTGTACTTCTTGTACTGATTATTTTCCGACAGGATTTTCATCTTTTCATGTGTTTCCTTCTTGTTAGTTGCATAAGATAACGGCACAGAATAAAATTTGTTTTCAATGTGCAAAAGAATAGCTTTCAAACTAATTTTTGAAGAGTTAATGAACAGTCTCCATTCTTTTTTATGTCCATGATCTAGTACATTCATCACGGCACAAATATTATTACAGTAATCTAAATCACTTGTTTAGAATAAAAATCTTAAAAACTTTTTCTGGTGGTTATGAAAGAAACAAACTTTAGTATCCTGCTGAAGTAGATTCCAGCCTTAAGACTAGAACCCAAAAGATCGGCAATAATCGATTCCAGAACCTTCGCATAGAAGCATCGTGTGATGGCGAACGATTCGCCTGCATAACCATCCGGTTTCTCGCAGTCCTACGATGCAGCTTCTCTCGAAGTCCTGCTGCTACAATCTTGCAGCGCGTCGTCGAGGTATTACTAATGGTAAACTGATGTAAATGCAACAGTTCCACGAAGAAGAATGTGTCTAGTAAGATACTTGAGAGCCTTAAAGGGTCTTAAAGGGGCCAAACGATGGCTACCCAGTTCAGCCATGGGGATGATGGTGCATTTCTTGACAACTAAACTTTAATCACTTACATTTCTAATTGGAATGAAATTGGTACGAAGTTTCATCAAACTGAATGCTTCCTTGATGGTACTTCCGATTTTTTTTTATCGCAGAGTGTACATAAAAAGTATATTTTTTTTTAAATTTATAGTTTTTTAAGGAAAATTAAATCAATATTTTAATATGATATTAAATTTAATGAGTAGATATTCTACTGTTATTATTGATATTTCAGAATATATTCAATATGATGTATATATTTTTTGATTAATGCTAACAGACTTTCTCAGAAAAAGAGAAAAAGAAGTTAAAAAAAAAGGGAGGAGGGAAGAGAAACAGATATGTATATAATTACAATATATTATTTTATATCAAATTTGTTTTAATTGTAATAGTTTTACTTGTTTTGATTGAAGATTAAGATACATTAAATAATGTTAACATTTGCAACAAACCAACACACGTAATATATAATAGTATAAACACATTAAAATTTGAGACCAATGTTCATTACTGACATCTCAAGACAGCCTGTTTCACGCTAACTTGATGGTCATGAGTTGAGAGTAGTTTGAGTATTTAATGTATACAATAGTTTGTTTCATTTCAAAATATATTAAAACTCGTAATTCTATTAGATACCAGAACATGGTATTATTATTATGTTTGTATGTTTCAAACCTTGGGTTTCCCCAGCAAAAACAATATGGCGGGTCAAGGACCAAAGCACATACTGCCAAGTGTAAAGATGTGTGCAAGAATGATTAGGGATGTGTGCTTGTGTCCATAAATTTCCTAACTATGCGTGTAGTGTTGAGCACCACAGCCTTCTGCAGTTGTGCATAAGTGTTTTTGTGAAGTCCTAGTGTGCTGAGACTGTGGTGCAATGTGTGAGGCACCAAACCAGTGGCAGACTGAACGATGGGTACAACACGTACTCGATCCTGCCTCCACTGCTTCTGGAGCTCGTGTGCTAGATCAGTGTATTTACTGATCTTGTCTGCGTGAGTTTTCTGTATGTTCTTGCTGATAGGCACTGCAATATCAATTAGATAGGTCTGTTTGTTGACCTTATCAACAAGTGTGATGTCTGGTCTGTTGTGATGTATAGTTTTGTCTGTGTGAATGGGGCGGTCCCAGTATAGTTTATATGAGGGTGATTCTAATACGCTTTGTGGTATGTACTTGTAGTACGGGACCGTGCTCTTAATAAGTGAATGTTTGTGTGCTAGTTGTTGATGAACGATCGATGCTACCTGATTGTGTCGGTGGAGGTAGTCTGTTTGAGAGAGAAGGGGACAGCCTGATATTACGTGGTCGATCGTCTCATGCGTAGTGTGGCATTTCCTGCATTTGTCGT
>JAFIDM010045376.1:33284-59384 GCA_023159025.1 Thereuonema tuberculata
CCCCCCCCCATTTTTTGCTCACATAATTAATGGACGCCCCCAAATCTGGTTTGTTAACTTTTATTTCGTTTTTATTTTAAATCGTGAGAAAGACGAAAGCGAAAGGCATACGTTTCTTTTCAAATTCGAACATCCACTGAATAGTACAATTTAAAATGGGATTAAAGTTCATTGTTTAAAGCAATGAAGTATTAACAGAAAAAGGATAGAAATCCATTGTTTAGATTCCAATGCTTTTCTACGGGAATTGTCGTTGCCTTCCCGCGCTAATTTTTTACTAACGATTCCTTTGGAAAAGTTTTCAAATATAAAAGGTAGATCATTTCATAAATATCCATATCAAGTTTTAAGAAGAACCATCCAGTTGTTCAAAAGCTATTAGGGAGTGGTGGCACATGGACACACGCACAGACTGACTGATCTGATAAGCCTCGCTTTCCTAGGAAACTAGGTCTAGTAAAACGATACTTTAATTTTCACCTTGGAAATAATCAATAATTTTGTAATTTTAGTGCTAGATGCATTAAGCATATCTATTATACGTATATAACATTAATTATAAAACTATTGATCATTTTAAAAATATAATATTTTAATTAAAATTATCATTATCATCATCCTTTTCAACCATTTTTAATCCTCTGTGGGATGAAGGTGTCACCAAGTTGTTTCAGTTCTTTCGATCGAAAACTTTTCTCTTCCAGTCGAGCCCAATAAAACTTTAAATTCCATCTACCTTGTGGACGCTTTCTCAGTCTCCTTTTATTCCTCGGAATCCAGTTTAGAATTCCTTTTGACCATCAGTATGCATTGCTGAATTACATTTCAGCTTCTTTATAATAAATAACAATAATATCACAACTGTCCTTTGCTATCTCACCCTTATACTTCTTTTCCTGTTTCTTCGTGATTCGTAACAGGCATCTTTCCATGTTTCTTTGAGGCTCTGATTTTTTTTTCCTGGTCAACGTCCATATTTCCACTCCGTCTGTTAGAACTGGTAATAGATATTAGTTAAGAACTTTACTCTTTAAGCACAGTGGCATTGCTTCTTCAATACTGTAGTACTTTTGCCAAAGGCATTTCATGCAAATTTAATTCTACAATTAATTTCCGGCATAAACCTTTCATCCATGCTAATTTGTTGTCCAAGATATACACAGCAGCTAATCCCCTCTAATTCCGAATTACCAACTTTAATTGGTTGCCTTTTAATAAATTCGCTCAATATAATCTTTGTTTTCTTTGAGTATAGCTTTAATCCAACTTCTAAATTTTCATTGGCAAGTTCTTGTATCATCAATTGCAATTCTATAGTAGCTTTAGCTAGGTCGACTATATTATCTGTGTCTTGTATATCATCAGTATTATTGCCTCTTTTTTTTTCCCAGTCTAATTTTTTGAACACTTCCTGAAGAACTGCTGTAAATAATTTAGGAGAGATAGTATCTCCCTTTCTTTTCCTAATCTTATTTTTTCTGTAACTTTGTGCAAACGTATTATTGTTGTCGCGTTCTTGTATATATGTTTAATAAGTTCTACATAGCTAGTGTCAAGATTGTGATTTTTCCAAAGCACTAACAACATCAGACATGTTAACTGAGTCAAAAACCTTTTCTTAGTCTAGAAATCCAATGCAGAGTCGCATCTGATATTCATTGGTTCTCTCAATGACTTCTCTTAAAAACATGAATGTGATCAATCGTGTTTTATCCTGTACGAAATCCAGCTTTCTCTCGTGGTTGGACAGAATCGAAAGTTTTCTGCAACCTATTGGTATTAACTTTCGTAAATGTTTTACATAAAACTGCAAGAGGCTGATAGGTCTATAATTCCCAATATCTTCTCTTTTTTCTTTTTTAAATAGTAATATTACCACTGCATTCTTCCAATCTTCTGGTACAATCCTAAGGTTCAAACATTTACTAAAAAGAGTAGTCAGCTGTGATTCCATCATTGCCTTTTCCTTTCTTCTTCCATTTGATAGCGTAGTTGACCTCTTTATCAATACTGGAGGTACTTCAGTTACAGTCTTACATTTCATCAGTTAGGTGAAGACTTTCACCTAAGTCTTCACTATTTCCATATAATTTTATGTAGAATTTTTCAACCAACTTCATAATTTCGTCACGATTTCTAATAGTTGGTTCAAAAGTTAGTAGGAGGTGGGAGGACGCATGCGCAGACATACACAGAAAACTGAGTGATTTGATAACTTACCTTTCCTACTTTCATAGGATAATAGCTTATGACAGAAGCTTATCATTATCACTGTCGTAGTTTTTAAATTTTTTTTTTTCGCCGCCAAGGGCGCTGATGTCGACTTGTTCTAATTTCGAGTTCGTTGTATTTCGAAGATTTTTTTCGGGCAAGTGGGAGATTTTCGAGCCACTTGCAGGTTTGAGACAAGTTTTCGAGAGCGTGTAAAGCAAACATTAGGAAAAAATTAGAACCAAAACAGTCAACTCTTCAGTAAGCAGCAAACAATGACTTCTAATAGGTGAACAGCAATGCATCATGGTCCATTCCTCAAAAAAAAAAAAAAAAAATAGTCTTGTATTTTAAACATGTTTAAATTAATAACTTGACGTAAAATTGTTGAATTAATCAATTTTAAGAAAATTGTTTGTTTTCATTTATCCGGACTAACTGGGACCAAAGGCAATCCGGAAAATCGAAAATCCGGATAATCCCGGTAATATGGTTAATAAGCAAAACAAATCCTTAAATAAGCAGACTTACCGTTTATTACGATAAAAAACTATGTTTTGTAACAAAATTACTCTAGTAAAGCTTTCTTAAACTCGACAAAACCATTTTATTACCACAATTTATTGTACAATCTATGCAGGAACTGTACATTTAATCAAAATAAAAAGCGAATGTACTTATAGTTATGTTCTTGCTATCATAGTTAAAAATTATTATCTATGTGAATATTAAAAAAAAAAAATATATACAAATCTGATCCGGATTATCCGGAGATCCGGATCAACGAAGGCCAAATAACGAGGTTGTATTGTATTAACAAATTTTCATTTTTCTTTTATTTTCATTTTTTTTCTCTTTGTATTTTTTACGACTTCAAAAAACATTTTAAGCAAAAAAAGACTTTTGAATTCTTCCAAGAGTTTCCGTGTTTCAATAAAAGCATTGAAACCTGCATTTTTATTTAATTCTTCATAAGAACAATAGCAGCACGAAGTAGCGGTATGTGTTTAACTATAATACGTTTAACTACAGCAATTCTAAAGCGCATTAACTATTAGTTAAGTAAACCGGAAGCTATTTCTCGTTATAACTGAACAGGAAATGCAATTAAAAGAAGAAAGGGAAAGTGTTTGATTATCTTTCTTCGAAGACCCAATGCATAAAACATTTGTGTTGAGATCCATTCGTGGAAATCCAAGAGTCTCTTCTAGGAAAAACAAATGTTTATTTCTTCACTTGACTAAAAGAGGAAATGAATAAGTTATTCATCTGACACAAGAGAACACATCAATTATTCTCGATTTATTGATTGATTGCTTTCTGAATTGCTTTTCGAAAATATTGATTTCCAATAAACTGCAAAGAAAAGAAGTGAACCATTCGAATTCAAAGGATCCTGGAATAATTCAGTTTCATTTCGATAATCTGAAGATATTTGTATATTATGAGATATTATGAGATACAAATCGTAGATAATCTAGAGCGCGGTCTCAACTGGTGGTAATTTACCCCTGGTGGTACTTAGAAGAAGATTTTAGTGGTACGTGAAAAACAAATCCACATCTTTTTGATTTATGAAGTTATGAAAAATAAAAACAAAAAAATTCCCACAGCGAAAGATAAATTATTACATGTTTTAATATGTTTGGTAGTAAGGGGTAGGACCGAATTTTTTAAATTTTGGTTTTTGTGGTGCTCTTCTTTAGGCAGGTTAGAGTTTGAGGTCTATAAGTTCTCAGACTATAAGTATTTTTTTTTACATTGTTTCAAGCAATTGCTTCAAATTTTTTATTAAATTTTAATTATAACATTTTTTTATTTTAATTTTTTTTTGAAAGCACATTATATAAACTTCAACATTAACAATTGTGGTTAATATTAATTTTAATAATTTAAAGAAACCAGTCGATTCAACGAGAGTTTTAGAGTCAAAGGACGGAGACCGACCTAATAAATGGGTTATGTTGGACCCTTAACCCATACATCAAATTTCCTGGATATCCGCCATCTCATTGACCGTGAAGACAAATGAACAACCAGAGATGAAAAATATTTAAATGGAATGGTAAGACTCAATCAACCAGTAATTTTAAAAGCTTACATTTTTTTATAATTACTTTTTATTAAATTTTAATAATTCACTGAATTTTAACAGACTCATATAAATTGAGTTTTAATAATAGTTTTAGTTTAAGCTACAATATACAGAAAGCAGAGTGGCGCAGTGGAAGCGTGCTGGGCCCATAACCCAGAGGTCCGTGGATCGAAACCACGCTCTGCTAGTATTTTTTTTTTTTTTTTTTTAATAATGCTTTTTAAAACTACAGTAGTATTGTGAAGCAATGTTTTTGTGTTGGTTCGTCTTAATTTTTTTGAGAGGCAAAATTAGTAATTTTTCAGTATTTTTTTTAATAAATTGAAAGTTTGAAAAATTCAGGTGTGAATTGCGTAATATTAGCCTAAATTATCAACAGTACATCGTATCAAAACAAAAAAATCAAATTCATCGTTTTCTCCTCTCGCATATCTATTTCCGGTTTCCATTACCTCAATCTAAAGCTACAAAAAGAAAAGATACAATCTAAAGAAGTCAAGCATTAGAAAACTAACTACTTTTGTTCCAGCCGTCAAACTTGTACAAAAACTGACCAGAATTAGTTTTAGAGAAATAATGAAAAAGCTTTTAGCTTTTTATTAAAGAAAATGAAATAAATTACAGCAAAGGGTTCACCTCTTAATGAGCTGGACGAGATGGAAATCAAGGATAATCCCACGCTCGCCCGCTACAATAGTTTTAAATGTAATAATAATAATAGCAACAACATTAAATATGATTGAAATAAAAAATTATGAATATGTAAATTAATAAAAATAGCTGGCGAGTATAAGTAATTTTAATTTCTAAAGTAGTAAATTATTTCAATGAAATTTTACTAAAACTAAACTATTAAACTACTTTTTTTAGCTTTAGGTTGAGGTAATGGAAATTGGAGCTGGATATATGAGGAGAGAAAAATGATGATTTTTTTTGTTTTTGTTTTTTATTACGATGCACTGTTGGTGACTTAACATTATGCAATTCACAATTTAATTTTTCAAACTTTTAACTTATTAAAAAATACAAGAAAATTACTAATTTTTGCTTTTCAAGATAGTTACAACGAACTAAAACAAAAACATTTCATCATGAAACTGTTGTAATTATAAAAGCATTACTAAAAAAAAAAGAAAAAAAATATTTAGCAGAGCGTGGTTTCGATCCACGGACCTCTGGGTTATGGGCCCAGCACGCTTCCACTGCGCCACTCTGCTTCCTGTATATTTAGTTTTCATCGTAATGTTTTAATCTTGGTTGATGCAATCAGTTGCAATAAGGAATTCGACTGCTTTCACTGCTGACACAAGGTCTCTAGCGCTGCTGACAATCTGTGTGTGAATCATGAAGCTGGTTCTATTTTGTATTCTTTTTTTTTTTTATACATACAGATTGTCTGCAGTTCAGTGGTTGGACCGTCCACTTCCCCGCTCGGCATGGCCTCGACTAAAAGTAAAATAAAATAAAATGATGGAAGTGAATAAAGAAAACAGAATTGTACAGCAAGGAAAGTGAACTCAGTTTTCTTCGTTATCTCGAAGATAATAATTTTTTATTTTATTTTCTATTTTTGCTGCGTTGCTTTACAACTTTTTTTTGGGACCAAAAATTACTGACACTGACTTGAACCTTTATGTTGTTAATAAAAAACTTGGTATTTGTTTTTATTAATTATTTTATTAATTTTATCTGATTGTATTTGGTGTCAATTACACCATTGCAATTTAACTCAGTAAATTTTGGTTTCTATTCTAAATTACTGAACAAATGGTTTTACTCTTACTTAATCCTAATTTGAAAACCTGAAAATTTAAATGGGAAAATTTTCAATCGAAGATGAAATCACCGGCACATATTATTGTAAAAATGCCAGGAGATAGAGGGCTGGTCACATAACAACCAAATTAGAATGAAATAATCTGATTCTTCATTCATCTACCGCAATGATGACAGTGGTTGAAATCGATTCCTTCATTAGAAGGCTTAAATATAATCACTGGCGGAAGCTAATGAAGATATAACATCAGGAAGAACACATCTTTAACAATGACTTTAAAAAGAAGAAATGTCATTTTTATGTTCTTTATTGTCAATCAGTGAAGAATGAGTAGCAAATATTAAACAAGACAATTCACAGTTTTGTAGTAAATACCAGACGATCCTACAATCTGTAAGCTATCAAATGCATTCATTGTTAAAAGTGACACTAGTATTGACTGGCGCGCAGAACTCATTTATTCAATTCAGCTCATTAATTCAAGAGCCAACTTTAAACGATAGCAGTTTTGAGTTCATTTCAATGTATAAACCCTCTTTTTCACTATTCGGGGACTTTTGACTAAGTGGCCAGTGGCCATCTTGAACCGGAAGTGACCTCATTGGTTGAGGGTATCACATTCGTTTTGAGGATAGTCGCTTCAATATAGATAGACCCCCAATTTTGTTCAATTACTACTGTTTACCCAGTCTATAGCCGCCTAAACCGGAAACGACCGTGATCGGAAGTTGGATTTTTTTCCCTCAAACGTCGAGGCCATGGGAAGTCCAAAAAGGCAGCACTGATGAGACTCCAACTGTCGTTTTGGACTTTGAAGAGGTTACACATACTAGATTAGGGAGATCTTAGCAGATTCTACGTATAGGTCGCTAAAAAAAAATAAGAAAAATAAATAAATTGTTTCGTTCTTTTTATTTTTCATTAATTTCAATTTTTATGGGTCCAAAATTCTAAAAACGGCAGATATATGTAATAACATATCCATCTTGCGATTGTTATATGCATTTACATTAAATAGCTTTCTAATGAGATAGAACTCTCTTACATAAACTATATTATTACAATGAAGGATAATTATAAACTTCTATAAATCTGTTTTTATTACTATTCACGTTAAAGAATTGTCAAATAATCTTTCCTATTAATTGTCTAATTATTAAGTTCTAAAATTATATTTAGAATTTAAATTATCTAAATTTTATTTTAGTTTGAAATTGAATTGATGTAAAGCTGGATTTTTAAATTCAGTCACATTAACCAATCACTGTTAATGACGTGATCAACCAATCGCAGCCTTTGTAACTAATTCTTTTGAAATTCCTCTAGTTCTTTCATTTACATACTCAGTAAATATCTTTAGATTAAAACTAACGTTTTTTCGAAAGATGAATTTGATGCTGAGATGATTGAAAATGAGATGAATTTAGTGCTTTAACCATTTAATTTTCTTCAAACTTATTAAATGTACAAATAATATAAGCTAGAATGAGGGATTTTTCCACCCTCTATGATTCATTCAATATTTCGATATTGTTCCTTGAACCTTTTTCAAGAGAAACTTGAGAATTATACTAAGAAGTCGTGCCGTTATTTTGTTGATGTTAATGTTTTGCGTCATCGAGACTCAAAACTCAAAACATTAACATTGACAAAATAACGGCAAGAACTTTTTTAATGTAATTCTTAAACTTGTGAAGAAGGCTCAAGGTACAATCAGAAATATTGAATGAGTCACCCACTGTTAAAAGATCTCTCATGCTAGCTTATATCGTTTGTATATTTAATGATCGTGATTTATTCTTCCTTTAGATCTGATTTATCTTTATGTATTAGAAGACGCATTATAAAAGAGGTATTTAATACCATTGCTATTAAAACTAATATGTACTGGGACTTGTGTTGATTTTTCTACAAAAACAAAAACAGTGGTTTTAGTTCTCGATTCAACTTTTCTCTTTCAAGAAATTTGAAGTTTGCTAAGAATTACAAATGATGAGGATAGCCATTAAAGGATCCCACTTTACAGACCAAGTAGCTCCCTTCGGGGAGGTGTAGGTCCCAACGATTTCTGACTATCAGGATGAAATTAGAGCCGGATCTGTCGCCCTCCCGTCTTTAATTTGTCAATGAAACTCAGTTTCAATTTTGTAAAGGGTTGGATGAACTCTAGAACCCATCTGCATGGAAAATACCAAGTGAAAAATCCCCGACCTCGCAGGGAAGTGAACCTGGCTTCTCTAGAAAGCAGCTGAGCATTAAAACTACTGAACTCTTTAAAATAAAAACAATAGGCCCGAATTTTATGTAAGATATCGGTTATATAAATTTTTTAGTACCTTTCACTTTCCTGAATCTCAGACTTCATGTAGGTAGTGTACAGTAGTTTGGTGTCGAGCATTATCGTAAATCTTCTCAGCTTTTTTTTTTGTTGAAATGTATTTGATTTAGAGCTTTTAATCATAATCTCCATCCCGACAATTAAAATGTTAGTTCAAGATTTATCTGAAAATTTGCTGCTCGAGGAAGTTATGAAGAGGAAGAGGTAAGATATGAAAAGCAAATCCTACGCAAAATTAATATTTGAAAAATGTTTATCTGTCCTTTTCAAGGGCGACCTTTTCATTGCCACAGTCTGATGACGTCATAGAGAATCGTGTTACTGCCATGATCGATTGGCAGATTCTGATTTTCATCCAAAACTATAAATATTTAGTATTCTCTTGTATAACTAAACTTTATTTAGTATTCTCTTGTTATTCATCTCTTCGTATAATTTTCGGAAACGAGATTAAGAAAAAAAAACAATCATACAAAATATTTGTTAATATTTAGGCAAAGATTTATACCCAGCTTAAGGTTTATTCTCGCTTAGGAAATCCTTCATTAATTAGAAATATTCACAAATTACAGTTGGACTTGATTAGAAAACGAACAATGAAGCTTATAGATTTCGAATTACGATAATTAGTTTTCAGAAAAACTGGAGCTTTTTTCTGATTTTTCAGGTAAATCGGAAAAAAAATTG
The DNA here is from genome assembly GCA_023159025.1 of Thereuonema tuberculata. Taxonomy (NCBI): domain Eukaryota; kingdom Metazoa; phylum Arthropoda; class Chilopoda; order Scutigeromorpha; family Scutigeridae; genus Thereuonema; species Thereuonema tuberculata. Next base: position 42,393 of record JAFIDM010045376.1, read on the forward strand.
TATGGATTAAAGAAAAATATAAAAATAACGATATGCCGGCACCTGGGTTTGAATCCCACCGTTGGCTTGGCCGTTTACTTTCTTTCCCGTGTTTTTCTTCTTCTTTTTCTCTTCCGCAATGGCAATGAAGAATTGTGAAAATTTGAAATGGGAAACAACAATTTCACCATTTCTGAGCAAGGTTAGAGCGAGAAATCCAGAAGGCTAAAAGCTCACGTGGTTGTGCCCGTGGCCCTACGCCCAATAAAAAAAAAATATAATAAAAATAACGAATACTAAAGCAATTAAAAAAACAAACAAAACACTTTACAAAAACATTTTTTCTTAATTATTAAAACTATTAAAAAGGATAAAAAGAAAATCTGTTTACGCTCATCACTTCAAACTATTCAATACAAACAGGTAAGTAAAAGATTATATCAAAATTAGATTAAATAAATATAGATTTAAATACACAACTTAAGCGAGGCGTTTATAAAATTTGGTTTTTATTAGTTACGATGTTGTTGATGAGAACAATTCAGTTAAATAAATAATTCCAAATAAAAATTCAAGAAATGGTCTCCTTTTTGAAGAGCTGAATAATCTAAAGCAGGATTAGCAATCGTTCTTAATCTTCAAAACATCTTAAATATTAACTAAGCTGAAAATTAATTTTAATAATAAGATTTACAACGTATTCTAGTGTTTATAGTCAACTAACTGATGACCTCTGATCTCAACGGCTGTTGTGCGTTCCACTTTAAGATTCCACTTGTTCGCCACTTTTCAAGAGATAGAAATTAATTTTGATACACAATGAGTAAATGAATCTCATAATTAAAAAATAAACTGTGTAATGATTGCGAATTCACAACTTTGTAGGTAAAATATGTTTGCAGTTTTCATGAAATCACAAACTTTATACTTACACATTGGCCAAGAATTACTCACCTTATTATCTCCTTGCTTACGAATGACACTTGACGTATCTGATAAGGCATTGATTCTACAAGACGGAGTCCATCCATGCCAATATCCGTAAGGTTAGTTGCTGCACACTAGCAAAGCTATTCCTCTGTATACTTCAGAACAACAAGGTCAAATAGGGATATGGGAGATCCACTTGTCTTCCTGTAGCTACACCTTCGTTTTTAGGCCGTTAGGCCATTTTCTTATTCTGATAGATCTTGTGCTTTCTTTATCTTCACATAAACATTTAAGGTTACATGAAAGACAGTTAAGTTCAGTTTCAAGAGATAATCTAATTAGGAATTTAATGCTATATTCAGCACAGAAAATTATGTCAACCGTAAAATATCACTGCAAGATTCGTGGATGTATATAAGGAAACAAGATAAAAAAAAATAACAATTTGCAAAAGGAAACATTTTTAGAAAACAACGAAGTCTTATTATAAAATATAAAATAACCTTTTTTTTCATTTTATAGAAAATTAACGATACTGCCTTCAAAACATAGAAAGATTTGTAATCAATGTTTGGAACTTTTATAACACACAGGACTATATTAAATATAAGAATTATTAAATAATTAATTTAGAAAAGGAAAATTATCATACACATTATTTTAATTCTTTTAAATTCTGAAAATATAAGGCCTACACAGACACATTTCAAAACAAGACGAGTAACAAGAATGAAGCCGAAACTGAACGAAGACATCGAGTGTCGAGACAATCGATATATCGAAGTTGCAATGGTCTCGCGAGTTGCAATCACAAAGCATTGCAATAAGTGGACGTTGGAGTGGCAGGGACTACATTTGGCCGGAAAAGGTGCGCATTAGTTTTGAGTGAATAGGGTATTTTGACCTGATGCCATTGAATCAATAAATTGACCGTATTTATGACGAAATTTACATTGATAGTCGACATTTTATGTTCAATTTTTCGCAAAGATGCCACTTTTTTTTTTTTAGTTCCTTTTGGCTGAAATAACGTAAATTGTGGGAAATTTGACATTACGACAGCTTAATTACAGGGGTAAAAATATAGTGTCATAATAATAGGTAAATTGAAGGGACTGAGAAAGAAGGTTGTAAATCACGGGGAAACATTATTTGCGGGAATTTAAAAGTAGGGTTCGACTGTATTTCAATTTCTGAATTATTATTATTTTTAATTTCATTATAATGTTATAACGAAACATTATTTAATAGGTAATTATTAGCTTACTTGCAAGAGAACTGAGGCTTATCAAATCAGCAGGTCGTATGTCTACCCCTCCCCAATAAACATTTGAACCACTGGATTAATCTTCTTCAATCCTGTTATGCCCATTTAAGGACTAGATACGATCTAACTTTTTTGATTTCTTCTCCAAACGAATCATTGTCGAGAAAATAAGAGAAATATCTCATAAGAAGGCATTGGAATCTAAACAAAGGATTTCTATTATGATTTCATTGTCGTAAGCAATTAATATTAATCCTTGGTCCATTTAATCCCCATCTAAGTTTGAACAGACTAAAATTAATCCAAGTTAGAGAATTTAAGTAAAGATTGAGGATATAAAGATTTGTTTTCGAGAAACTGGAAAACTTCAACTGTTGGTAATCAATAAATATTATTGATTAAATTGAAAATGTAAATATATTTCAATTGTCGTTTTTTATCGTTTGCACGAATTCAAAAAAAAAAAAAAATTACACAACAAAGTTTAAGAAATAACATTTTGAAGAAAGTGAGTTTTGAGTTCTTTGGAACTTTTTTTTTTCCTTAACTTTAATTGAATCCAAATTTACGACAGTACCTTACAAATTGCACTAGTTCTGGAGGAGAGAGATTTTTCTATCCCTGAAACGAAAGGAAGGCTATCAGTTGTTTTTTTGAATTCTTTAGTAAATGATTGATCTCTTGAATGGAAAAAATCTCCTTCTCTGGAAATAACGTCAGAGATGGAAATACTGCAGCAGGAAAACGTGCTGTAAGGGATTTTTATTTTGAATGCAAATCACAAAACGAATTCGTAGCCAGCAAAGAAGTTATGCAGAGCTTGCAGACAATAAAATAAAAAATAAGTTTTTCAAGATATTAAAAAATAGAAAACTTCCTAAACGAGAAAACATCCTTATATATATATATATGTAAGATTGAAATTACTTTTTTTTAAAGTAAGTTTTCACATATGAATCTAACTTTAAAGAACCATCTAAGGTTTTTAGATATTTACTAAAAATATATATACAGAAATCTTAAATCACTATCTATTCTAATGTAGAGAACTTCAATAAACATTACAACTAAAACAAGACGTAGTTGGTGGCAACTTTCGAAAACACATTGCATTGTAAAAATTGGGTTGTGATGAAGGAAAATGATAAATATAAGATTGCCTTGGACTTTCATTCCTTTTTCTAATGTCTGTTTATCGTGGCATTGCATTTAATGGTGTTATAGTTTTAAAACTTGATGGGTCTCATGCCAATCAAAATCAATAGGAACATTACATTTGATTTTTAATTTTAATAGCAGTTTATCTACCATCAACGGCAATCTTCCTTTAGTAAACTACACCTTCTTAAAAAATTTCATCTTTCCCGGATATGCATTTTTTGAGTTAACTGCAGATGGACATGCGCATTTAGAATACATGCGCATATAGATTCTATTCTTGATCCAGCGGTTCAAAGATAGGGAATCACTTACACGTAGAAGGAAGTTGTTTTGAATCTGCTTTTCATGTAAGCAGGAAAAAATAGACATTGTTAAAGAAAAAAAAAAAAGCAAGTGAGGATAGTTATTGATGAAATAGAGTCGAAAACCAAGAAGAGGTTTATCATCTCTATCATTTTCACTTGTTTCTTTCTTAGGAATGTTTGGTATAAAATAACACATCAAATACTTTATTTTTAGCGACCTCAAACAGAAATTGTGAAGAGGGAAGGGAAGCACTTAAGAAGGTTCTGTCCGTTACCACCTTTAGAGCCCAAAACTATAAGTCGGACAGACATGAGTCATATCTTATTGGAAAACTTCTGACTCGTAGAGGTGGGGAAAACAACGAGTTCATTATTTCACAGTGCGAATATAAATAGTTCTAAGTCCACATTATTTGCCTTAAATTAGTCGGATTAATTTTAATCGTATCAAATTCACGCGCAGTGGATTAAGGATTTAATATACATGTTTAAGACAATGAGATATTAACAGCAATAGAATAAATAGAATCATCTTTTCATGCTACAACTTCGATAATGAAACTTTTGGAGAAGAAACATAAAGTTACATCATCCCAACTCCTCGAGTTTGTATAGTTTAAAAGTTATTCAAGTATATCAAGTTTAAAAGTTATTAGGGAGGATGGACACATACACTGACACACAAACACATACGCCCCATACACACAAATACTGACTGTTTTGATGAGTCTGTTGACAAATAGACTAAAAACTTGTCTTTATTAAATATTATTTTCACGATACCAACAGAGCTGTAAATATAAGCCTATAAATAAGTACGTGAACGAATATGTACGTATAGCGGAACAGGTCAGTGAATCAGAGTTTAATTATTATTAAGTTTATGAATGCGAAATCATTTCATTAATAATACAGTGAAGTCTCACTTATGCGAAACTCACTTATACGACACATTCAGTTATACGAAGAATTTCTCATTCCCGGAGAAACCCCCCATAGTCCTATATGTAATTCACTTATACGAATAATTTTTGGTTTCCCCCTCCTATTCGTATAAGTGAGACTTCACTGTACATGATAATACTCCACATAATAACTTCAAAATATAATATTCGAAATATGCTGGTATAATCAATTTTATAATATCATGGATGGTTTATTAATTTCAAACAAGGTTCCCTTCCCTTCGTATCTCATCGTTGTTATAAAATTAATTTAGTGAAATATTTTTTTTTTCTTCCTAGCTTAAATCCAGTGACATAATGTGATGTTAAGTAAAGACTCTAGTGAAAACCAGTCCAAATGATAAAAATTGGCTTAAAGGAGCATTTCGACGCTCAACTGCCATCATCTCTGGACATATTTGATATGATTTGATATGAACCCGATCTGCAAGCGAAAACAAGGGGAAAAAAAGCCATAGACTTCCGTCAGGGATCGAATCCAATCCCTAATCAAGTGCGCCACAGCTTCAATTTTCCATCCTTTACATTTTATTTAGTGTCTGGAGCAAAAACTAACCCGGGAAACATCCCAACCTCGCCTGGATACTGAACTCGGCTCCTGCAGCCTACAATTCAGTGACTACACACCATTGATCTTGTACCGGATGTACATACTTAGATGCGTAGAATCTAAATACACTTCCTAACTAAACAAACTAATTGACTCCGGAAGACCAACAAGTTTTAATAAATTACGTTTCCTTAAGAAGAACTAATTTGTTAAAAATATACAATACTTGAAAAAAATAATAATAATGGAAATGATTAATTCAGAAAAATCGTGGTAAAAACTTACTACTTCCGGAGTAAGGAACGACTGTTCAAATGTAAACCAAAAATTGGGCACTTACAAATATAAATATGGAGCCAGATTAAAATTTACATCTTATCGAATTCTGAATGCTTTGTATGTAAAGTCCCGATTATCCGAGTTAATGTGGACCAAGACTAACTCGGATAACCGAAAAACTCGGTTAAAAGAAAATTGTAAATAAAATAAATCGTCTAGGTTTAAATGTATATTTTAACAAATACAAAAGTTATACAGATACACCATATACAATTCATATTGAAAGAGTTCTTTTACTTAAAAAATGTCCTTAATTGTTTTTTGTTTTATGTTACTTTGGCGTTTTTCTGCAGCAATGTTTCGGCATTTTTTTAAGGATAACCCAGGATTGTTGGTGTCGAAACCATTCCCCGATTCCAGGTAGGAGATCATGTGACTAGACGAACGAAGATTAATTTGCGAGAAAAAAAATCCTAGAAATATTTGATAGCTCGGTTAAAGCGGAAACTTGGATAATCGGGGCTCGGATAATCGGGGTTTTACTGTATTTAAATTTAAATGTTTAAAATTTTATAAATATATTTAGAGCATTTAGAATATTTATATATAGAATATTTAGAATTATTTATACTATCTCAACGTAGCCGGTTTTTCTCTACATTTATCTTCGATTTCATTTCCTTGATTACTTTGCGTTATTAATATTAATATTTTATCGATATTTTAATTAAGAGTTAATTTGAAAGATTACACCCCAGAACTTCTTGTACCTTAAAAAGTCGTTAATTGTAAGCGTAATATTAAGAAACAATTCTCTGCAGGTTCCTGCTTCTTATAAATCTTAACAAAACCTTATTTCTCCGAATGAATCAAAATCAATTTTTCCCTAATGAAAATCCGAAATTCCCACTGCGCATGCGTGATGACGTCACTAGCGTCGCACCAATTTCTAATTAGATTGGTTTGAAATTCGATTAAGAGTTCTTTTAATTTTTTCTACTTTGATCTTAGGCGAGAAACCACACATGGATTAAAGCCGAAATCACTGAAAACCATCTCTCAAATCAATAGAAGTTAATATTTTAAATCTACTAAAATTATCTGTTAATCTTTAGCTGAATTTTTACACAGAATATTATTTTTTTGAAGTACATGCAGTTTTTATTTGTCACATTTATGACTACTGTAAATGAAAGCTATTCTTTTCCCTCTCAATCCCTTAGTGTCATTTTACACAAGGTAAAGTTCACTTAGTCATCCTTTCTTCTCAGTGATCTTTGAACTCGGTGTTGTCTTTCGTCTCGATTTTCGATGACAAACGACTTCTTATTTCATATATTCTCAGTTTACTTTTGTCATTGAACAGTTTTGTAATCTATTTTTTGCCAACTTATCTAGATTGATCAAGTCAGTCTGCATATGTGTGTGTCCCTCGTAAAAACCTTTAAACATTAGGTGAATCATCTTGAAAATTGTCATGCATATTTAAGGAAAAATATTTATACAGTCGGGCCTCGATATAAGGTCACCCCTTGGGACCTCGCGAAAGTGACCTTAAAACCGATTCATATGCATTTGTCAATAAATAAGCATTATATAAATACAGTATAATTCTTTGTAAAATTTAATACGTACAAAAATATCAGTTTATTTGGTAGAACCAATTTTAGTAGAACCAATTAAAATTAATGGAATCAGAAAGAAATTATTTAAAAAAATTTTTAATTCGGAATAAAGTTGAATACAAATAGTACTAGTATGCTCAAGCAAAGTACTGATGTACAACTGACCTTAGTTAAAATAATCCGTAATACAGGACTGTCGCGATTTTGACTTCATCTTTTGTACAATGTTTTCTAAGTTTTGTAGTTTCTGAAAAACTGTATATGAAATTTGTTTGTGCGAATGCTTGTCGAGAAATCAGCGCCTGAAGGCGATAAAAAGATTCCCATACAAAAACATCAGAACTGGATCAGGACAATGAATATCAAATGTTTTGGCTAAACAATTAACCACTTTAGGTTAGAGGTATTTGTCACCAGATGTCACTATCTCTGTTGTGGGAAAACAAAGATGGTCCTTGGTTTAATTATTTTCAAAGCCGAATCATTTTGATTTTCAATATTTTGATTCTGGATATGAATTAGATGACGTGAATTAATATTTATTTATTTCTTCCTAATGGAAATAAAACTGCATTTCCTTAAGATGTTTTTGCTAATTTTTGTAATAAGAATATTTCATTTAAAATGCAGTATTGTAATTGATTTTAAGTAAAAATTCACTTTTTTAAGACGACTTCTCTTGAATAAAGAGTTTCAAATCTAATCTATTTTGAAAGCCAATCAATAAATAAATGCATTAATACACTACGTGACAAAAAAAAAATCGAAACACTGTGAAGGAAGCGCCTTTGAATAAGTTAAAGTGTACTACAACAGGCTTTTCAGGCTGTGGGGTGCGCGAGAGGTTTAGGCTTCCAACGATTCTCGGCCAACGGACTAGTTGAGGTGGGATGGTCAGCCCGATGTTCATCCGCGTTTAACCCTCGAGTAATAAAGCCGGTACCCATTTGAGAGAGGGCTGGGTGAACCTAGAGTCTGTCTGGAAGAGAAATAGCCGTGAAAAAAATCCACGACCTTGGCCGGGAATTGGACCAGGGCTCAGAGCTCCAGTCCTCAGACCAGAGGCTAAACCACTGGACTCCAGTCTCCTTTGAATGAAACTCCGTAGGCAACTAGCTTCCCATTACGTATGCAAACGGTTAAAGTTTAGTTATCAAGAAACGCCATCATCAATGGAAATGTCCGTCTTTTGGGTCATATAAGTGTCCTCAGAATCTTACTAGACACGTTCTGCTTCGTTAAACTGTTGTAATCACATCAGTTTACTATCAGTAATGTTTCGATGACGAGTAATTGAATATATCGAGAGAGGTCGCAACGTCGGGCTGTGAGAAGCCGGTTAGTCATGCAGACTCGCCATCGTAGTGGATCGTAGTGATGCTTCTGTGGAATCGATGGTTCCGTGAAGGCAGTCATTGACGTCGCCAAGGCTTTGATCGATCCAACAGTACCAACTGGATTTGTTGTGAGGCAAGCACTAACTGCTCAACAGCTTCCCTCTTCACCATCAAGGGATATACGGCATCCTATTTACAGCAACCGGTAAATACGCTCCTGATTGCTAGACAAATTCCAGGGCTTTATTATAACTTTAGGCTCCTTAGGCTCCTACGAGACCATCTTTGCCATTCCCGAGAGACTAGAAATCTGTCTTGTAGCAGATGATCATCGCATCCGCGTTGGGAGAGGACTGCCCAAGATTGTCCAGAAGCTGGTGTTCGGAGCCGTATCTAATGACAGGAGATCCCTCTCATAGTGATCCGAAAAACTTTAAATATGTAGCGAGATATAGAGGAAATCCTGCATTCCTATCATAATATCCGATAGGATATTACATGTCCACACACGTTCCCCAGCAGTGTCTCCAGCAGTGCCTCCAAGACGGCAATTAAAGTTCCTACAAAAATCAAAAATCACGAAAATTATTTTTATGTTTGTGTTAATATATAAGCACATTAACTGTATGGGCACATTAAAGTTTGAATTTAATGGGATTAATTTAACTCTATGGCTTATAACACAGTTGCAATTTTCTGGGGAGACTTAAGAGAAGCTTAATTAATTTTAATTACTTTAATTTTTTAATTTATTTTTTTATTTTCTCTTAAAAATACATTATTATGTTAATATAAGTATAATTAAAAATAAAACTGCTGGACTTCCAACCCTTGCTTGGCCAGCCAGGTCTTCAGATATGTCTCCTAACGAGCGTGTCTGAGACAGGATATCAACTGCATCCATCGTCGAACATCCGCATTTGGAACAACAGTTGCAGATAACTTGGAGTGATCTTCCACAGGACAACATCAGGGCTTTCTTTCTTTCTTTCCATAACACGCCTTAATATCAGAAGCCAGAAGCGGCTCAACAAAGTACTACAACGATGCTGTTTTAACAACAATGATGCTATTGTTAATAAAAAGTTGTTTTTCACTGTGAAAGAGAAACCGAAAGCCTGCATAGGGACATGGACTAATAGTGAAAGTGACATAAAGTGGGGAGACAAAATTAATAGCGGGGACAATTTGGCCCACCCAATCGATAATATTCTAACAGATCATTTTATCCTCTAGCACCCATATTCGGAAACATGGGTATAACCCTTAAATTCGACTTCAAAGTTAAAATTCACTTGACAAATATATCAACTTAGGAAAACGATACGAACTTCAAACTTGGCCTGCATATACACCTCAATATATATCATTATACCATGTATAATGGTAGGTACCCCTTAGGTTATACCATGTATAAACCTAAGAGGTACCTACCCCAAAATCTTGATTAATTTGCCCAAATCCAGTTGACCATGTCCAGTTGGTTATGTGGTTCTGGGGTAGTTGAGGGTCATGTGGCGTACTATTAGAACCTATATCTTCAGGGCAGACCAATGCAACAAAATACCAGAGCTCTATCTACTATGATGGCCGAGCAATTTGCAGTCACAGTTGCAAATATAAATATTTTGACATGGGCGTTATCTACGAAACGGTAAGAGCTGGAGAGGTGGGCCCATAGTCATTATTCCTTATTAATACCCCCTTAATTCTATTTCTGACCTCAAATGGGTCACTTTTACTATTAGGCCATGTCTCTATGCAGGCTTGCGGTTTCTCTTTGAATCAATTCCAATTCTCTTCATCCAAATGGCAAGTAGTGTACAATGTTTCATTCAAATTGTAAGTACTGTACATAGTTTCATTCTAGAAATGGGTAAAAAGCTCTCTTTGAGCGTTGTGCCTTCGTTTTTTTTACCCATTGCTTTGATTAATTCAGGCGCGTTAAATCTGTCTTATTTTAAAGTTTCATTCAAATTGCACATTTCCTTCAAGGAGCTTCGATTTCTTTGAGCGTATTTCGAATAAAATTTACTTGTTATTGTATCAAAGGAAAATAAAATACGAAAATTTAAGTAAATAATGTTATCGCAGCACTTTCCTAATATTTCTTATATTTTAATATAAATATATATTTTTATTAATTTTTTATATAGTTTTTTTTTTATGTATTACTTACTTTAAAGTCGCAACTAAAATTAATATCCTGGATTTGAGAATTTTTTTCCTCCCATTTGCTATAGAATTTTAAATGTTACCTTTTCTGCTTCTTCCGGTTTTTTTTTCCAGATTTTTATTTGTTGAAAACTTGTGAAATTGTATCTTACCAAACAACTACAAATCGATACAGTTTAAGGTATATTTTTCCTTAATTCACAACATTAAAAGATTCGCCATCTAACATATACTGCTAATATCCCAGCGCTTTCATTTTGTTGTCCCTCAACATGTCTTACCACGTGCTTAATCACATTATACGTGACGTCAGTCTGAGCGTGAATCTCATTCCGCGTGCTTTAATGTGATTAGAATTAAACTATTTTAAGAAAGTTCTAGCAAAAAGTCAGTCTTCGATTGGACTCGTGCGATGAAGTGTGAGAGCTGTAAAAGATTTCAAATTTAAACTTAATGGAATTTAACAAATTATGACATTAAAACTACAAAAAAACTGAATTTAAAATTTGCGGTACCTATGATTTAAACGTGTATTTGTTTTTGTGTATAAAACACATTTAAATCACATATACATGAACCTCGTGAATTATCATACGTGCTTATTCACGTTTTCCGCACATTAATATACGTGAATTTTTTAATTTACCAAATGTCTATGAGACTTCAAATGCTAAACTTTTAAGTGTTTTAACACGTGACACTGCAACATAGGTCAGACCAAGTTGATATGTACAAGCTATTTGTACGAAGAGTAGTGAGCATGCGCAGTTTAAAAATGGGCGGCTCACCCTCTTACAGTTCGATTTGTGTTGAAATTGTGATTCTACACATCTGCATGCAATTATACAAATGTGTGCAAAATTTCATCTTCCTACTTTTGAGTAAAAAGAATCACAAACTTCAGGCGAATATTGATTTCGATGGTAATGAAGAATGGACTTCGCTTTGCTCTTCAATAATTCAAAGTAAATATTGCGGATACTTCGGAAATTAAGTAAATATTGTAATGATTTTTATATTCACATTTATCTTTTTATTATAGTTCTATTTTATTCTTAATTGTTTTACATTTTATATTAATCAGCATTTATTCTATTATCAGTTATATTCTAATTTTTACTGTTTATCGTTTAATTCTGTTATTTAATTCAAATTTTCCGTTAGCCGTGCTTCTCCCATCTGATTCGATGTTATTTAAAAATACAGTTAAAAATCAGTTAAAGCCCAAGTGTAAATTAAATCCCCCAATCAATTGTAAAAGTACGCCAACCAATCACAAATAGTCCATTTAAACCCCTGCAGCATACGAATAAACAGTTAGTTACAATTCTTGCTAGATCTGATCCCTAATTTCAGGAGCCAATGGCCGCAAACATTCACCACAATATTGCGGATATATTTTTTTTTTTTGCAAAGTAGGAAATTTCTGCTGTTCATATTAGGTAAACTATTCTAATTTATAAGTAAACGTAATCGTTCATATTTGTAGTTTTGACGACTTAAAAAAAAATTAAGGGCAACATATTAGAAAAGTTGATCTTAAGTTCTTTCAATAAATTCGCATTTTCGCTGGTGTTCGAAAATTGGTCCGCCAATTGTATCTTGTATTAGAAAAATGGCATTTATGCATAAATAAAAATGGCCACCTTAGACTTATTTTTCAGGAAATGAGCTTTCGACGATATTCCTATTTGATTTTCCTCGTGTGAAAAATACAATCTAAATAATATAGCATTCACTACTAGGTTCTTAATCCACGATGTTGTAATCTTATTCAATCACGTTGATGTTGGCTTTTGATTACTCCTGTCCCGTGAAGTCAATCATTACCGAACCCTTAATAGTCTCAACACGCATAAAACGTGACAAAACACCTGATGAAATCTTCCTGATATTAAGAGAGCCTTATATATTGCCTTGCTGAATTACCCGTTTTTCGTAAGGTTTTAGTTAAAAGGAAGACTACATACATAGATATCAAAAAAATATTTTTTATAGTTCGTAGCATGACCCGGGAAACATCACGGGGAGGTGACAATATTATGTTTCTGTTTTCTTTTAATGTTTTTTTTTTTTTTTTTTTTTTTTATACACAGGGTGATTCATAATTCTTAGGACAAACTTTAGGCGGTGGTAGGACACACTAAAACAAACATTTTTTATCAAATAATGTATGTCCGCAACTGTCACGTTTACATTCTACGATAGGTTGAGGAATGTCCTGATACAAGCACCAGAGCTATTGCACGTAGCCTAGATGTGAGCCTTTATACCGTTAAAAATGTAAATTTTGTATATCATGACCTGATACTCGAAAAATACTCCTTAAATAAACAAAAATTATATAGGAATGCTTCAACTGTCGTAAGCTGTGGAACAACTATTTTTGATTATTACTATATGGCAACTGTATTTTGATTTTCTGAATAATATTCCGAATATTTATAACACTTCAATACATCTTGCAAATTTCAATGTATATTTCAATGAATTTAACAACTGTTATTTACAGATGCTGTTTTACATAATGTTGATTTTTCTTTCATTTTTGAAATAAAGTTATAAAATTGAACAGATTACACTGAGAGATTGTATATATTTTATTTAATTCATCAACATTAAGTAAAATAACGACTATACCCGGAGCATTAAATAGAAATAGGCTTAAAGTTGAGATTAAAATAACTTTTGATTTTCCTTGACGTTTCGTAATCAAATTCCAGAGATAAACTCTGAGAGTAATTCACTGATCCACGTTGATCCAGCACATGAGTTCAAGGCAAAACTTTCTTATTCTCTTAGCTGATTGTAAATATAGTTCAATGGCCCACGGACGTCTCTTCTGACTTTCTGGAATCGTGAATAGCAAGTCTTGCTCCGCTCCCAACCAATAAGAATAACTACGACTCTTAGCTTAGAAAAGCAAACTCTCCTTTTAAAATTTCAAATTGAATCCTTTCAGGAAACTAGGCTATAAATTCTTTCGCACTTCCTGTGTTCTTTTAACATTTCAAATTGTTATTACAGTCCAGTTCTCTCTCTCTCTCAGTCCTAATTACGATTAACTTAGAGTCTATCTAATTTAATTTTTGTAAACGTTTCATCCTGTTGAATTTGTGCTTAATTTATTTTATTTCAAGTATTAGGAACTTCCTTAACTTCCCATGAGGCTGATGCATCGAAAACCGGTTCGAATCCCGGCGCTGGCATGGATTTTATTTCATTTTCCTTTCCTGTATTTGTCTTCTTCACTTTCTCTTCCGGTTTTGAAGTCATTCCATAGGGGTTTCCTGAGGAAGGCCTGGAAAACCCCCTCAGTATCCTTACACTTGGAATTAGATATAAAACTACCTCCCAACCATCTGATCAGTGTGATTAGACCAATAACCCCAGGGGAGAAATCCTGTAGCCAGAAATGACTATACAAAGGACTGAAGAACTTGATCCTAACTTCCAGGATATCGAAAATTTTGCATAAAGTAAGATGTAATAAGTACGTAAAATTGTGTATGGTAGATGGATTGATCTAACGCCTTATTAAGCAACGAATGGTTAATAGATTATGCAAAGACATCTCGTAGTAAACTAATTTGTGTTGACGTCTTCAGTTCCTGAAATAGCAGTTCTTTAAGTTTTATTGTTTCAAAGTCTTTTCTTACTCAGCAAATCGTTTAAAGAACTTCCTTATAAATAATTTCATAACAGTTCAAAGTCAGTAATACGGAGAATTAGGGAGTTTAATTTATATCCCTCTATTTACCTTTTACTTTATATCTGAATATCATTCTAGGGATTATGAATAATCTTCTGATTATTATAATTTTATTGTTATCTTAACTCACCGTAATTAGAATTAATCTCTCTTCCTAATCCTATGGAGTAAACAAGAAAACATGATTTTTAAAGAATTGTCAGATAAATAATTCCAATCACAAAAAAAATAATGTTTTTTTAAAAGATCTTGAAGCCTACTTTCCCAAAAAACATTGTCCAATTTTTTTTCTCTTTAAATTACGAAAATTCAGCGTTTATTTACTGTTTGTAGTATCTGCTAATTTTTATAACATTTATAAAATATTTACTTTTTAAAAAAAAATTATATTTGCTGATTAGAAATTTTCAGTTTCCAATGAAACAAAGACTAATTCACTTTAATCCTTAAGTTTGGGTTAATCCGATCTTTTAAACACGAGGAATTAGTGGATTAGCTAAATGGATTAATACCTATTGTTACATATCATTTCCTAATGTTTTCTGTGGATTTTTCTTTCGTCTTCACATGTGATTTCTTGACCCATTTACAAAAAAAAAACAAAAAAAACCTCAAATGTAAAAGTTAGTGCAGCATCAAACTTTATAAAACTTCATAGATAATTAGAAAAAAAATGTAAAAAATGATTCTTTAATCATTTTGTTAAAAGTTAGGCAATTTATTACGTTTAATGCTTGCATTATATACATGGTATATCAAAAATGTGTACAAATTTTAATGGGAGATAGGATATGTCATGACAAACCTTTTTCATCTATGAATGTAACTTATGTTCGCTAACGGCAACCTCCGATGCTAGAGGGCGCTATTTTGCGACGCTGCATTCGGCTATAGGCCGACAGATGGTTCTTGATGATCACGTTTGCACGAGAATAACGAAAAACGCGAGATCTGGCCATTAGCCTCTTCAGCAGGTCTCAAGGAATGTAGTATTGTGAATGTCTGTCACTAGGAAAATGCTAGAGGAAAAATGTTAAAGTTGGATTTTTACCTTCAGCGTAGAGACGATGGATGCAGCGGCGAATAAGGCATCGGTCAAAATCATCTACATCAGTAACGGGGCTTGCTCGTGGCCGCTTCTTTCCCGGAGTCGATAAGCCTTCTTTCTCGCCATTTTGTGAGAAGACATGGATAGAGGCTATTCTCGCGTCAATCACGTGAAATCGCGAAAATTCGGGATCATCAAGAACCGTCTGTCGGTCTATAGAAAAGAAGTATGGATCTCCAAGGCAAACCTAAATGAATGGAAACAAGTGTGAACAATATGTTTATTGAAAGAAGATGCTCAAAATTGCGGCCGGCAACAGCGATGCAATCATGACAACGTAGAAGCATGGATTGCTGTACATTTTGAAAGATTCCCGGCATTTGGCGAACAGCTGCAGCGGTGACAGCGATTCTTGCGACGACGTCTTCTTGTGAGTCAATGGGAGTCTCGAACACAAGATTCTTCAAAGGAAGAAGTAGATAAATGTTAAATCGGGCGATCTTTGTGGCCAGGATATAGTGCCCACTAGCACCGAAGGTTGCCGTAACATTCATAGACGAAAAAGGTTTGTTCTGTCTCCCATTAAAATTTCTACAGAGAGTTTCAATACACGCTGTATACGACAAGAAAATATAAATCGATATTTATGTAATGCTAAATCGAATTTTGGAGAGAAAACACACACACACACAGACACAAACAAAACAGAATAATATAATTCAAAAATTTAACGGAAGCATAATTGTCAAGGCATTTTAGTCTACGCAACTGATACGCAATTGACATGGTTCCTATATCGGAGTTTAGACTACTCCGATAATTTTTTTTTTTAATTTGTATAAAAAGAAGTTTTATACGATCTGTTTCTTATCTCAGACGCTAATCCTTCATGATTTCTCTGCTAACAACAAAAATTCTATAATATTTCATAAATAAACTTTATTTCTTTTTTATAAAAACTAGAAAAGGCTTGAAATAAAGAATGATGTTTATGATTTAGAGTCTATTTATTTGTGTGATTGGGAATTAGGAAATAAAAAAAAAAAACACGAAACAAATATTTCGTATTCTTTGAGAATACATTATTCTAAGAGAACTTTTTCCAACATAATGATCCTGTTTTCTGTATCTCTGGAATCTTAAGATGAGATTAAGATTAAATTAGAAAATAGGAATAGCTGCAGATAAGTAAAATAAAAAATAAAAATAAATAAATGAATAAATAAAAAAAAAGAAAGAAAGAAAGAAAAAAATCTTAATAAATAAAAAGTATTAGCAGAGCGTGGTTTCGATCCACGGACCTCTGGGTTATGGGCCCACCACGCTTCCACTCCGCCACTCTGCTATATGACATAGGATGGGCTTATTGGATTTTAATATTGATTTGATTCAATCAATTGCAACTGCAAAGTTCCTCTGTTTTTTAAGTAATAACAAATATTATTTTTCAAAATATCTTCTACATAATATTTTTTCTTTTTTGTTTTACCTGCTATTTTATGTAAGCCTTGAAAGAATCCATTTTTACCGTAAATGAGGGAATCTTATTGATATAATCTTAATTTCTTAATTAGGAAGTACATATAATTACATCAACGTACGTATGTAATACACTGTGTAAGTAACCTTTTCTACCTAAAAACATAACAACATAAAACT